>JAPFFP010107377.1:0-19032 GCA_026153255.1 Solanum medicagineum
GTGGTATCTCTCTCCCTTTGTCCCCATCCTCTATTGATCTTCACTACTTTCTCCATCCTTTCTGCTATTCGTTTGAAAAGTTGGTCTAAGAACATGCCTCCCATGATTGTATCGGCACATGCTTGACTATTTTAATCAAGAGCCTGATAAGGAAATTTCCACTAAGGCATCATCCTGAATCTTATGGTCCGAAACCATTCTCAAACACTTGGTGAACCTCTCCAGCGTTGTACTAGTGGAATCACCTGGCAATTACTCAAAGTTATTGATTTAGTCCTGTAGCTTGAGCTTTTTGGACCTTGGAAAATATCGCTCTAAGAAGTCTCTTTGCAATTTTGCCCAACTGGTGATTGAACTCTGTGGGAGTTCTGAAAACCATGTTGCCACATTTCCTGTAAGAGATAAAGGGAACCCTTGTAATCCAACAACATCCATAGAGAGATTCTGTGTACCCATCACACTTTTACTGACAAATGCATCATTATGAAGATGACTAGAAGGATCCTCAGTAGGTAATCCTACAAACAAACTACTGTTCTGAAAAATGTGGAGTAATCCACTCGAAACTGTGAACTTAGTGTCTGCCGGTAGTGGTGGAAACACTATATTACCTGTGACATCCATGGCTATAGGGTTCAACCAATATTGATTCCAACCATATGCATTCTCATTGAAATTTCTATGGTGTGGCCTATTTTACCTTGGTGGTGGATTCTCCTCTCTATCCACATCATAATCATCATGTCGATCTATAGCTTCATCAACTGCAACATCCACATTTGCTTGGGCCATTCTCCTTGCAACCTAATGGAGTTCAAGATTAATTGGAGCTAAGGGTCTGCCTTGGCTCCTTGTGTTGGGAATACACCCAGTAAATCCTGCAAAAGAAACTAAATAACAAAAATAAAAAGAAGAGTAAAATACTAGAGAATTAAGCAATCAACACTTGAAGTAAGTACTAGTGAAATCAAGTCAAAGCATTGCTGTATCCCCCGGCAATGACACCATTAATTTTGATCACGCTCACATAGTACCTCTCATTTCGAGGATAAAGTGATAATTTTCAAATATAAAACCTAACCATAGGTTAGGGTCGAATCCCAAGGGAATACGGGGTTTTGCCGCATTGATTCACCAACAATCATTTCAAACTTCAATCCACTCTATTTTCAATTAAAGGGGGGGGGGATTTGAAATGACTTATAAGAAACTAAAACTATACTAACAAAGCAAAGAGACAATCAAATTGGAGAGCAACTTGGGAAATTATGTTCCCCATGATTCACTAACTCAAATACCCCAAATAACACAACCTAAATTGAGACAGTGCATGCAGAATGGTAACTTAGGTTCTTCTATCCCTTGGGCAAAAGTGAAGGTCGAATTTCACTATGGCGCTTGGCCGGCTACCATAGTGTGCCAGCTAACCGTTACCCGTTTTCCCAGTCAACCTCTCCTTGGTCGAGTTTGGTTGATTAGGTGAGAACAAATCAATCAAATTCTGTCACCCATTTTTTTTCTTATTCATCACTACCTTGATCAGGATCATGAAACTAGACGGGGTTTAATGTTGGCCACCATTAAAAAATAAGAAAGATGAAGGGCAATGGACAATACATACAAATACCCAACTCAAGAGGTGCAAATAATCCAGGTTATTAAGCTAGCTACTCATGGTTCCCACAACACCAAAGTTGTGAAGGTTTAACTACTCATAGCTTGGGCAACAACACAAACAATGAATGAAATAAACATAGTTGAGAAATTACCCAAAGAAAATGAAGAACAATAAGCCATCTTATGTTTGGATTCACAAGCTTGGAAGATAAATTTGAATTACAAGTGATTCCTGATGTGCTGTCAAAATACAACACATTTGATGCCTAACACAAGAGATTTTGTGAGTTCTTAACACGACATTTTGCGATATTTATGTGCTTTTTGTGTTGTTATTGCAAAAAAGGTAGATTGACATTATTTTGGAGGAAAACTGCAGATTTTGTTGAAATATATGACATACAAGCTCACCTACGAGTCGCAACCCAAGATATGAGTAATATGGTGATCTCGTAGCAAGAAATAGAGATCAAAAATAAAAAATCTGTTAAGTGGAGGTTAGCCCTACGAGGCCATCCTATGAGTCATAGGTTTCACTATGACTCGTATAGGTGGACTGGTAGAAGAAACCAAAGAGCCAAAACTTTTGGACCAAAAACTGAAGGCTTATAATATGAGAGGAGCATACGAGTCGTAGCTTAAGCAACAACTCATACCCTGTTGAGTCCAAAATGCCAAGAACCTAATACGAGACCTCGATTACGACTCATAGGTCACCCTATGAGTCATACGTGTGACCTACGAGTTACGGCTCATAGGTACGACTCATAGGTATGACTCGTAGGGTGACCTACGAGTTGTAATCAGCAACAGTTATGGCTCATAGGTACGACTCGTAGGGTGACCTACGAGTCGTAATTGGGCCTTCTTAGTCAACACTTGGCATTTTGGACTTGACTGCTACGATCCATACTATGAGTTGTTGTCTGGTCTACGACTCGTAGTGGGTTACAACTCTTTGTGGGTCTCGTAGGTCCCTAAATTTAACAAAATCTGCTACTTTTCACCAAGATTAAGCCAACCAGTATTTTTTGCAAAAATATAAACGAAACACATAAAAACCATAAAAAGTCGCATTGACAACACACAAAATCCCTTGTTTTAGGAACCGAATGTATGGTATTTTGACAGAACATCATGGGACATTTGTGTTTGATTATGGGAATCACTTGTATAATGAAGCCAAAAATATAGTAAAAGTCGTGAATGTAAACCACAAGTACATTTATGAACAACCATGACCATCCGAACATTTGGTGATGTAGTAGGGATAGGTAAGCCTAGCCTATTGGTCCTCGTGACTTGTCAATTGAGTAAGTGGATGGCATAAATAATGGATTCTTGAGAGTTCCTTGTTGAATTACCACATCGACTCACTGTTATATACAGACAGGTGGTGGATTTTTTAATAGTGAGGGTGGTACTGACAATAATGGAACATGTTTATAACTTATCGTGGTATAGATTGGAGCCTACAAGTATGCCTGTTTTAGTACTTTCATGGATGAAAGTCCTCTTAGTGGGGGATGTTGTAATGACCCTCTAGGTCATTTCTATTATTTTACTGTTATTATGTTGATTAGAGCATGTGTATAGTGACCTTGGGACTATTGGGGTGATTATTAGTCGGGTTATTCGGGAGTTATGTGGATTTTTAAGTTAATCGAGGAGTTATACACGTAAAATGATTTTCGGGGTAAAGTCCTGTAAATTACCCTGGAATGGAGTTTTGACAATTTTATTAGCCCCAGAATGTTTGAATTAAGCTAGCAACATATCCGGTGCAGTTATATCATGGATTGCAAATTTGGCCGCTAGAATCGATTAATAGTTAACCTAGTCAATGCTCTCAAGAATTGTGCCATAGATGAAAATTTTGATAGCGCGGTTAGTTTTGCAATGTCAATTTTGGTCTGGGTCGACCCTTCATTTCATACTAAGGACTTCCGAATGTGATTTAATCCCTGGAGGCTTTCCGTTAAAAAAATTGCGTATAAAGAAGTAGGGCCCTCTAGGCTTATGGGGGCTTAGGGCGCATTCAGTCTTAGATACTAGGGCCTTATACCCACATACAGCTGACCCTTGTTCTGATGATATGGAGAGCTTGGCTCTATGATGGTTCTATGGGCTTCCGTAATTGTTTTGAGGGATTATGTGATGATCTATTTATTCTATATTGTGCACGGATGTACATTCTGGGCTTATGGGGGGCCTAGTTGACATACATGGATAGATACTAGGGCCTTGCTCCCACATACAATGTTGTACCTCAGTTGGGGGCAGTTGTGGTATCGGCCTACGCAATCTTCATATATCGGTATCAATGTTCAGTCCTTGGGATGGTTCAGGTTGTCATTGTGCTTCACTTCAATTGGTTTAATTGTGGTTTAAGAGTTCCAAGACCTTCTTGTGCCATGACCTAAGTTCATTTTGCTACACTTCTGTAGTTCACTATGTCACGACCCAAGCCTACGGTCTAGACGTGACACAACGAATGGGAACCTGAAGGGACCCCAAACAAGCCTCTTAGCATATGAATCACTCATCCTTGGCCGCAGAAGCAAAATAAACAACAACAAGAGATATAATAAAAGGGGAAGAGGGAATAAGGGAAGTCCTTGATAATCATAAAAGCATATAATAGTCAAGCTCATAGCGTAAGTACATCATTCCAACAACACCTAACTTGGAACGGAGTGGGGGCCAAGACACTTTCTGGGCTCAGCATCATAATAATAAGTGTTAAAATTAATGAAGTCTCAAAATAGCAAGAGCACTGTAGATAGTGTCCTCGGACTTGAGGACTCACCAATGCTTATCTCTGTCGTACCGAACTAGCCACGTGGGGGATGATTCAAAGGAGCTCCGATCCCTACGTGGTAATATCATGTAGGCGTAGAGTATGCATTAGTACGTTTGAATGTAGTAAGTATGCGGGATGCAATTCAACATAAATATAAGACAATATGTTCAAAATGTAAAATCATAAGCAATGGGTATATATAATCTCAACATGGCATGCATGATCAATGCTTGTAATAAAACATGCTTGTAAAACATTCAACTTGCATAATACATAATACATGTGTGGGAAGAGATCTTAGCCAATATAGATCAAGTGAGCTACTACTTGGAATCCAAGGGATGTCACCCCCTCGGTAAGGTGATTGAGGCATGTCACCCTCTCGACAAGGTGATCGAGGCATATCAGCCCCTCGACAAGGTGTGTTCTACTAGCCATGGTAGCCATACAATGAATAATTTGAGGCAGTTCACCCCCTTGTTAGGGTCATCGAGGCATGTCACCCCCTCGACAAAGTAAGGTATAACTAGATGGATCCACTATAAAGCCATAAGAGAGATCATGTATAATCCTATTGTGGCACATAGTTTAGAGACTAAAACTTTATATAAGGACCCCCTGAGTCGAGCCTCCATCTTAAGCCTCAATCTCTACTAAGTCAAATCTCACCGAATACTTGAAATAGTCATACTTTAATCATAACATAAATAACTTTTAAGAGAAATAATGACATGACTTGAGCAGCTCATAAACATGCTTGACCTCTAATAGTGAGCCTAACTTGAATATGAGAGCAGATAATAATCAATAGCATGAATGGCTCACAAGAGGTGCAAATCTTGGTATAGGGCTCAACTTGATCCTTGCAATATCATAGATACTTTTCATGAATTCAATACATACTTGAAAGCCCTTAATCATCATGACATTACTTGACTTGTAGATGATGTAATAGATCATCAATAACTTGAGAATTCTTGTCATGTCATTTTATCAAGCACATGGTGGATTCATGATACTTGTTCAAAATCATACAATTCAAGAGTGAAATAAGATGAGAAAACTCAATGCAAATTAACCCACCAACATGTTGTAAAATCGTCATGTAGGGTACCTTGAAATCTAACACAAAAGCTCATAATGGTTCATAGTTTCATAGCTCAAAACAGGCATAGTCTCAATAGACAAAATCAATTCATGGAATAAGCTTGAAATAGTTAGTCATGCATAATCAAGAAATACTTCATAGAACCCTAACATAATTTATATTCATAATCCATGATAAGAGATACCCATATGTAATACAACTTAAAAACATGCAATTTTTATGAAAAGGGATGGTTGGGCTCCATGGGTGAAAGGACCCAATATATGAAACCCTCATACCTTAAATTTTGAATTCCTTGAAGTGAACTTAAAGTGGTTTTAGAGCTTGAAATGAATCCTTGAGTCCCAAAGTTGAGCTTGAATTTCTTTGATTTGAATGAGAGAATTTGATGGAGTCTTAGAGGGGTTTGAGAGAGGGTTTTGTGAGTTGTAGAGTTGAAAAATGGATAAGTATAGTTGATTTCACATTTAAGTGGGCATGAGGCTATGACCCCAATGCCCTTGGCCAACATAGAAAAAGTAAGGAAAATATTGAACTGGTCCGTTCCCCTAGTGTGATGCAGACTAGACAGAGGACAAGATATACTGCTCCGCGCCCTTGGCGCGTCGCGTCCAGGGTGTGGACAACAACTGTAAATTACAATTTAGTAAAAATTATTTTCACTACGGGTCTTCTAAAATCTGGGTTATACCCATCCGCATTCAATTTTGCACCCCCCAATCGAGAATATGAAGTTGGATTTTCAAAATCACGCATGAATTTTGAGATATATGGAAATTAGGATTATGGGGCATTCCGAAGCACATGTGGGGCGTTTCGCTCTATATATTTGGACTTTACTTATGTTCACTATTTCACTCAGTCGGATGATGATGCCAACTGGGCACCTTTTTTGGTACTCATCCTTACTTGTGCATCTTCCCATGGTATAGGTCTAGGTATGGATCGTGATAGCTAAGTTGGGGAACTTCAGGAGAACTCAGAAGACTTTTGGTAAACATCGACAGATTTGTTTTTTTCATAGTCTTCTTTCTATTGATGGACATCTTTTGTATCTAGACACTGGCCTTGTATAGTAGTGTTATGTATTTATAATGACAATCTAATTTTTTATATTGTTATGATTATTGATAATAGTTTATGATATGTCTTTGTGTCCATTGTAGCCCTTTACAATTGACTTCCATGTTCTAGGTAGGTTTTGGCATGTATATTATTGTTGTATCAATTTGGTTTTTACTAGAGAGCTAGGACAGGTACCCTTTGTTTGGGAATCGGCTTGCCTGTAGGTGGGTCCTAAGCCATCATAATCGGGATCGGGTCATGACAAAACAACCAGCCAACCCAACAAAACTTCAAATATTTGAAGTAGTTAACAATCTAGGCCAATTCTTTATAACCTCGATCTTCTTTGGATCAACCTTAATATCGACACTAGATACCACATGACCAAAAAAGGCTACCTCATCCAACCAAAACTCGCATTTACTGAACTTGGCAAATAATTGCTTGAAGCTTAAAGTTTGAAGAACCATATCAAATGATCCATATGTTCTTGTTCACTCTGGGAATAAATTAGAATATCAGCAATAAAGACAACCACAAGAGTATCAAGGAATGGCTTGAACACCTAATTTATGAGATTTATAAACACCGCTGGAGCATTTGTCAACCCAAAGGACATCATGACGAACTCAAAGTGCTCATATCTCATCCAGAAAGCTGTCTTAGGAATATCACATTCCCTTATGCTCAATTGATGATAACTAGAATGAAGATCAATCTTTGACAAGTGAGTAGCACCTTGTAACTAATCAAATAAATTATCAATCCTCAGTAAAGTATACTTTTTGTTTATAGTCACCTTGTTCAATTGCTGATATTCAATACAAGTTCAAAGTGACCCATTCTTCTTCCTCACAAATAAAATAGGAGCTCCCTATGGTGATATACTTGGCCTAGTAAAGCCCTTCTCCAACAAATCCTTCAACTGATCATTCAACTCCTTTAATTAAAACAGTGCCATATAGTAGGGAGGAATTGAAATAGGTTGAGTATCAAGAAGAAGATCTATGCCTAAGTCTACTTCCCTTTGGAGGGGAATACTGGACAAATTTTCAGGAAAGACATCTTGAAACTCATTAACCGCAGGAACCAACTCAAGATTAGGGGACTTAGACTCAACATATCTAACCCTCACTATATGATAGATGCACCCCTCAAAAATCATTTTTCGGGATATGAGATATGACATAAACCAACCTTTAAAAGTGGAGTCACCACCCACCTACTCAAGAATAGGCTTATTGGGAAACTAAAACTTGACTATTTGGGTACTAACATCTATAGAGGCATATGGAGCATGCAATCAATCCATCATAAGAATGATATCAAATAAAAAATCTTAAGTTCTACAAGATCACATGGAATGACTTTATGCAAGACTAAAACAAGAAAATCCTATTAGATTTATTGGGCTACAATAGACTCACGCACCAGAGTATAAACAGAGAATGACTCCCTTAAGATTTGAGGTCCCAAACCAAACCTAGTAGCCAAGTGAGAAGTGACAAAAGATAAATTTTTCCACACAAATAAAGCAAAAGTATGCATCAAAATCAAGGACTTTAAACATACCAATCACCACATCTTGAGTCTCCTCCAACAAATGCCTATCATACAAGGCATAGAATTTGTTGTTGTAAGGAGCACCAGTCTGTTGAGCCGTTGTTATGCCTTGACCACTCGAAACTATTTGGTCTTTGTTTGAAGCACTAGGACAATCGACAAGTTTGTGGCCCATCCTGTCACACTCAAAACAAGCAGCCAAGTGATTGATATTCATGCTCCAATAAGAAAGTGGTCGTTGTCAGCAATTGACCTAACCGAGGTTAGGGTCAAATCCACAGGTAATACAGGGCTTGATTACAAGACTTCACCACTAATCATTTCTAGTATTTATGACTACAATCTCTAAATAGGGGGAGGGGTTGTGATTAAAAAAATAAAATAAAACTACTACTAACTATAACGCGAGGTAACACTCAATTTTGCGGATAACTTGAAAATTGTGTTCCCCATGGTTCGTCGACTTAATTACCCCCCAATAACATAACTACAATTGGTGAACTGCTATAGGACGGTAACTTAGGTTCTTCCAGCCCTCTTATGAAGGTAAAGGTCGAATTTCACCATAGCGCTTGGTCAGCAGCCATGGCTGCCAACTAACCGTTAGCTATTGTCCCAATCAACCTCTCCTTGGTCAGACTTGGTTGATTAGATGAGAACACATCAATTGAATTCTTTAACTATTTTTCTTTTCCTATTGTCACTACCTTGGTCGGGATCATGATAGTAGGTGGGGTTTGGTGTTAGCCACCACCAAACAACGATAAAAATGAAGGGAAACAGACAATACATGCAAAACCCCAATCATAGAAATGCAATAAACCTAGGGTATTTCAAGTCAACTACCCATGGTTCCCACAACCCCAAGTTGTGGGTGCTTAGCTACTCATGGCAAAGGCAAAACACACAAAAATGCACATGATAGACATAAATGAGAGATTTACCAATACCAATGCAGAAAATAGGCACCACAATTTGCAAACCCACAAGCTTGATTGATCAACAATGAGTACAAGGCAAGATTTGCAATCCCCAAAATGGGTTTTCCAAAAGAGAATAATAAACTACTCTATAAATTAAGAAAAGATTCAAAATGTGATTTTCAATTGCCTACTGGTCGAACTCTTCTCTCAAAAACCTAACTTAAACTATATAGTATTTACAAAATAACCCTAGAATTTACACAGGAAAGATAGCTGGCAGCTGATAAGTCTCGTAGTTAGGACTCGTAAGATGACCTATGAGTCGTAGTCGGGGACTGGTATCAGATTCTTGGCATCTTGGACTAAACTGGTACGATCCATAGGTACGAGTTGTTGCTTGAACTATGACTCGTATGTTACTCTCGAAGTCTTGGCCTTCAATTTTTGGTCCAACATCTTGGCTCTCTTATTCTTGCTACCAGTTCATCTATACGAGTCGTAGTAAGGCTTACGACTCGTATGATGGCCTCTTAGGGGTGACCTCCACTTAGTAGGCTTCTGAATTTTGGTCTCTGATTCTTTCTATGACGCCACCCTACAACTCGTAGCTTGAACTTTGTCTCATAGGTAGGTTCGTAAGTCCTATACTTCAGCAAAATCTGCAATTTTTCTTCAAAATCATGCCAACCTAACTTTTCTGCAAGATTAACACAAAAGCACATCAAAATAATAAAAAGTTGCTTTAAGAAGTCACAAAATCCCTTGTTTCAGGAAAAAATGTGTTGTATTTTGACAACATATCAACACCCTCAACTTAGAATTGTTGCTTGTCCTCAAGCGATGACTCAATCTATGCAGACAAAGAGGAATACATAGCAGCTATACTAATGGCATATATATCTACTCCTCTGATCTAGGTACCCAACTTCTACTTTCTAAACAGGGTTGCGAAGTTATTGAGCAAACAAGGACATAATGAGATACCTGACAGTCCAACTATGACAAGCTAAGGAGCATCAACTGTCCACAATTGATGGTATAGTCGTACGCTACTCAAGTAGTGCAAATGCCCTCACTGGAAAAACGTCCCTCATACTCACTCAAAAGTATTTAGAATTCAAGGACTCAGGAAGCATTCTCACTCTCACAATTAAAATTCAATGCATACTGACTAACACTGTAGGCTTGCCTCTATACTCATCTTCTAGCTTGGTGATAAAGTGGAGTTGGATCACTTTAGGACTTATAGGCTTGTAACATAGGCTCAGGGTGCTTTGGTGTGGTGTTTTGGGAAAATAGTGACTAAAAGCTATCCTTGAACCATGTTTACTAACACTTTTTGCTTTCATAATCCAACCCTTTTTAATTACTCCACCCTTATTCTCCTGTTTTGAACTTTTCTTGAGTGCTTTCTTTCCTTTTTTTTTCAGCTGTACCTCAGTTTCAAACTCACTTTTGCTACTTTTTCTCAATTCAAGGAACTTTTCTTTTCTCTTTTTTCACTCGGTTCATGCCTTTTTATTTCTTTCTTGATTTCCCAACTAACCACCTTATTATTATTAATTTACCACAATAAGGGACACCCTCAACTTAGGCTTTTAGCCTCAGGTGAATTACACAATATCTATGCCTCAAACCACGGCCACCAACTGCAGCCACCCTCAACTTAGGCCTTTGGCCTCAATCAAGGTTCACATGTTCAAGGATAGACCACGGCAATATCAAGGTATTTCATCAAATAAAGTTAAGTCAGCAGAGTGTCAAGGAAGAATGAGTGCATGAGAAGCTCAAAAGTTTGGAACAAGGGATTCACTCACTCATCTGATGGGTCATTTAGGCTAAACGTGGGTTCACTCAAAGAACAAAGGCCTAAGATCCTTTCCATATCCACCATATCACCAAACCAATTTTAGAGTAACAAGGCAAGTTCTGGGCCCACACAAGATGCATGAATGCAGCAAAATAAGCTCATAACGCACATGGCAATTGCATCCACAATCAAGTATAGACTCACAGGTCATGCTTTAAGTCTCAGCTTACCTTCACAATATCAGAACAAACATTGCCAGATACTCAAAAATGTATGAACGCATCAATAATCACAACCTCAAAAATTTTGAGGGTACCCAATTTTTCATAAAAACATTTAAAACATATCTAAAAATTATGTATATGCCAATAGATAACACTACTATGAATTTACCTATTATCTAAACTACCTAAACATGCCAGTTGAACA
The DNA here is from genome assembly GCA_026153255.1 of Solanum medicagineum. Lineage (NCBI taxonomy): Eukaryota > Viridiplantae > Streptophyta > Magnoliopsida > Solanales > Solanaceae > Solanum > Solanum medicagineum. Next base: position 11,319 of record JAPFFP010107377.1, read on the forward strand.
AAAAAGTAAACATCCACAAGAAAAAAGAATCATGGCAAGAAAACCTTGGGATAAAAAATAGGGGAAGTTATGGACTTGAGGATACTTAGACTTCACCTTAATCCATAAACTTCACCTTAATCCATAACCTCTACACCCCAGCAAAATAGGATACTTTGTCATCAATGTAAAAACACGATAACATAAAAAATATATACATACATCTATTAAAACCAAAAAATTGTCATCCAAAATATAAGTAAAAATAACATCCAACATAAGAATATTTAAACACAACCAAAACCCAACATAATAAAAAAGAATGTCTGAAAAGAGAACAAAGTATCCAACACAATAAAATGAGAACTGGGGTCAAAAGAAGTCAAACATCATACTGCTCAAGCACCAGTCTTGGGTTGATCTGCGGGGTCCTGGGGCTGCCTTTCCTATGTAGCTGTACCGAAAGTACCCTCCCCAGGTGTTGTGTGTTGTGGTCGCTCTCTCTGAATAACCGCCAACAACAGTGACTCCTGCACCAACTCCTCATGTATGGGCTCCTCCTCCTGTCTCGACTTCTTCATGGTTGGCTCTGGATCATCACTCTGATCAAGGGACCTCTTCCCATGAGTGTCCGAATGATCGGTGAGCCAGTCAAATGCCTCATCATCTACCGATGCTACCTCTGGGGTTAGAACAAAGGCTGCCAACAGCTGCAATAAGTCAGCCTTAAATTTGGTGAACTCCTCAACTGCGCTCGCGTCAGCAGGCCTAACTTACTCAAACCGCTTGTGGACTCTAGTCTCAAACACATCGACCCGGTTACCCACTGCTTGGACTCTGTCAACAACTAAATCTCGGGCAAATTCCCTCATCCTCTCCTCAGAGTCTCGAACAGTCTGATCAATCAATGGCCGGACCCATGTTGATAACTCCTATAGCTGACCCTCTATTGCAACCACCCTGCGTAATAAAGCTTGAAATGCAACAGCAGAGAAAAAAGGGTCAACCTGTAAAGAAGATATTGCTGGTGCTAGCATACTGGAGGATGGTGTAGACTCAATCTCGATCGCTGGTGTAGGGTCTGCGGTAGCTGGAGTAGTGTCGCTAGTAGCTAGAGGTGAACCTAGAATCTGAGGCTCTATCGGAAGTGACTCTGGGATAGCTGGAGGAGCTTCTCGTGGTAAAGCCACCAGATTCTCAGCAACCTTTATCAGGATGGGATTGATAGTGTGTGTAGCCTCTACATGAGGGTTTCGGTGAGGATCGGTAGGAACACCTGCCGTACTGCATAGTCAATGGATCAAAACTAGAAATGGCAGTAAAGTGTTCGTCTGAGCTGTAGCCTCGTGAATGTGCTCCAAAATGATCCAGGACCAATCTATAACATAGCCAGCTAGAATGTTGGCCAACAGTACGGCTTCTTCGAGTGTGATCACATTATCCGTGAAGATTGGCTTAATACGTCAACGGATAATGGACCACCAAAACTTGGCCCGGAATGAGAGGTGTGCTTTAACTAGAGCATCGGCGTGGTTTGTGACCCACATCGGCTTGACACCATCCTCGCAGATTTGACTGGCTATCCACCGTAGCAACTCTATCCTGGCCCTAATAACCTTCCCATTCACCGCTCTCCTCATTTTATTAATACGACTGTCGTATTCCACGGTAGACTGAGGCACTCTATAAGTGAGCCCAAACTGTACTTGTTGGATCTTCTCCTCCGAGATATCAACTTTCCTCCCCCGGACTGTCACCACCTGTAGCCTCGGCTGCTCGATTGCCCTTTTGTTCTTCTGCAACCACCAGAGGAGTGTAGCAAGGTACGCCGCATAGAACTCATGGACTACGTAAAGGGCATATTTATCAAGCTGCTATGTGGTCCACCGTAGTCTGTGCTCATCCAACCCGGCATCAAATCTGGGTACTCTATCTAAGCTTGAGGCATTCAACCGAGACTCCTCATGAAATTGGCGGACCGGCTTGCCTTGCCCCTTATGCTCCAACCTTTGGTCATATCTTTCTTTCATTCCACGGACACACTATCTGCGATCGGCTGGGGGTTGGGTCTAGACTTCCTCCTGCTGGGTCTAGGAGGTGCTCTAGGACTCTGACTTGGAACTGGAACGTGAAGGGGTCATCTGTGGCAATCTAGTGTCTGACCCGCCCCCATTACTCTATTGTCCTCCTCTTCAGACTGGGAGGAACTACAAACTTCCATGGGCATTTGTGCTACAAACGCCCGGGTCTGGGGTCTATCGGCCTTAGTTTCTACGCTGACTATGTGGACTTCCACAAAGCCCTCGGATTGTTCAGTATCAGATGACTCATCCATCAATCTCCTTTGAAAGGAATGGATTGCTTGCTTGTCTTTAGGGGGAATTTTAACTGCAAACAAACCACAAAGCAACATGTCAGTTTAAGATGTTTGATCCACTAAAACACATAACAAAGAACAAGAAACAAAAAGAAATAAAAAGTAAATAGTCACTGATGCAACTCTAGGTTTACAGATACCAGTGCATTTACGACTCGTAGGGTGACCTATGAGTCATATACCATCCTTCTAAAACTAATATGACTTCAAAAATGCTTTCTAATCCTATATGAGACACAGTTATGAATCGTAGGGTGACCTACGAGTCGTAGTCTGAGCTCGTAACCATTTTCAGAAACATTTTTTAGAACTCAGATAAGCTTATGAGACTCTCATTACAAGTCGTAGTAGGAACTACGAGTCATATGTGAGTCTCGCATAAGAAGCATGAAGGAACCACAGATGACTGATTTTTGCTACGAGGGACCCTTAAGACTCATAGAGGAACATATGAGTCGTAGGAGTGCCTCGTAGCAAAAAATAGAAGGCATCAATGGTGCCTAACATTTTCCCACAACACGCATAAACTAAACACATCTTTGTAAATACTTGAGCACATAAGAGCAATAAAAGATACTCGACACATAAGCAATCCCTCAGTAACATCAGAAATATAGAACAACCATCATCCCTGAGAATCGAACTCAATTTAACAAAACTTCAAGCACAACGTCAACAAACACTTCTAAAGGTCATACTTGATATTAACAATATATTCCATAGGGATGCAATTGTCTTTCATATAATTTCAATCAAGCACAACAAGTTAAAGCATATGAAATATATCCACGCCTCCTATATTTCAATCCCAACAACAATGCGCACACTGGTTTGGCAATAACTAAGCTTCACATTTCATGAACCAATAATTTCTGCATTTGCAATCATTCACACAAGAATTCCAAACAAAGTTTGAATCACAGCAAAGTTTTCCAAAGCATACAACCCCTAGGTTTCTTGTCTAGAACAAAAATCACAACATGGTATGAATAAATATGGTCGAACTTAGCATATACTTAACTAAGGAATATGCTCACTACAAAAGAATGCTAAATTTAACCATGAAGCTTACCAATTGATCAAAGAAGAAAACCAAAGCCAAGAGAATAAAAATTCACACAGAAACCCTAGAATATGGTGAGTTCGCCGGAATCCTTGCTAGAAAATGACGTGGATGGTCAGGATTTTAATCGGAAAAGAGAAAATATGGGATAAATTTTAGGCAACCGTCATATTTAGGGCTTATAATCGATCATAGGGGTCAAATGTTACTTTTACCCCTTATATAAGCAAACCGAGCCAAAGTTTCAAAATCTGCAGATCGGGGCTACTAGACCCCGACATGAGTCATAGGCTGACATACGACTCATAGTTCCCAGTCTCCTAGAAGATCCAATACTTACAAAAATTTGGAAGTTATACCTGACACTACGAACCCCTCTAACGACTCATAGACGACTCTACGAATTGTAAGGTTGGCTTGTAGTATATGTGCCAACTTCTGATACTCACTAATTCCCTCTACGATGCATGACTATGAGTCATAGTAAGGTCTATAACTCATAGGCCTAATCGTAGAAGCTGCTCTAAGTGCCATTTTTTAGATCTTTAGTTCTTCAATTTTCACCTGCAAACCAAATCTGAAAACAAAACAATTCTCAAAGTATTACAACTGTACCAATGTCTTTCAATCATAGAGACAAACTCACACCTTATATGTAAGAATCGATACATCAAAATCACTTAAAACAAGCAAACACTTATAAAAAATGCTCGGGTTGCCTCCTAAGAAGCGCCTTGTTTAAAGTCATCGCTCGACTTCATCACTATCCTTCATCAACTATCATTGAGGGTCCACACCTCAGTCTTGTACTCATCTAGTTATTTTATGGATTAGTGAATATCGAACACGACCTCTGTATTATTTACCCAAAATCATAGTTGACCTGAATCCATATCTACTAGGGCTCTCCCAGTGGCCAGAAATGGTCTCCCAAAGATGATGGGTAACTCAAAATCAACTTCGCAGTCCAGGATCACAAAATCCGTCAGAAAGATGAATTTATCAACTTTAACAAGCACATCTAAAAGGATTCCCTCTGTTTTTTTAATGGTTTGATCCACCATAAGAAACCTCATTCTTGTCTGGGTAGGAGTACTAAGACCAAGCTTTTTGAATACAACAAGAGGTTTTAGATTAATGTTCGCTCCTAAGTCACACAATGCTCTTGTGAACTCATAATTGCCAATGGTACACGGGATGGTCATAATCGTACTACATTGTTGGAGTTCTTGCAAGAACTCTTGGCTCAAAGTGCATTTCTTGGTGACCAAATCTTTCATTTATTTGGCATACTCGGGCATTTTCTCCAAAGCTTCTAGAAGGGGAATGTTGATGGAGAGTGCTTTAACATTGAGAGGAAATGTTTACATTTACCCTCCTCTTCTTTTTTCTTAAGCCTTTGAGGGAATATAGGCAGAAGTTTGGGAATTCATTTCAATTTCTCTTGCTCCCTTGTCTCTCCTTGTTGCATCCCAACAACCTTTGGGTGTTCTCCCACACCTACAACTTTACCCCCAAGACCCTTCTTCTTAACTTCATCCACAAGTACTGGAATAGGGGGATCCACGGTTCTCTTGCCACTTCTAGTCATCACTGCCATGCAATGCCCTTCGTTCGTTGGATTTTGAACCATGTTGCTAGGTAGGATGCCCTTCAGGCATTGGTTCAACTGTGAAGACACTTGCCGGAATTGTTCAAGTTGCTTGATTGCCACCAAGTGAGACTCTTTTTTTTTCTGGTTAATACTTGAAATATCTTCTTTCATTCCCTTTAAAGTCTTATTTTGATGGTCAGCTCGCTTCAACAACTTTTTGAACATTTCTTCAATCCTGGAGTTGTTTGATCTAGCATCATGATTGTGTGGTGGCACATAAGGACCACTCCTGTAACCCTCTCTTCTCTCCCATTCTGCGTCTGACACTCTCTCTCTCATAGTATCCACCCCAGTTATCTCTATACATCCCATAATGATTGAAGTTCCGACCTTGATTCTCAGAACCTTGCCTCCAATAGTCCGAATTGGACCCTTAGGGGTTGTTCCAGAAACCCGCCGCTTGGTTGCTTACAAAACATGAATCCTCATCAAAGAATGGATCATTATAAATAGGAGCCTTCGTAGTTTAGTGGACACTTGCCTTATTTTGCTTTAAAACCAAGTTTGTACGAAGCTGAGCAAGTTGTTCCATGATCTCTTCGTTCATCTTTGCTTGCTCATTATTGGTATTAACCACACAAGAAGGTTTCATCACACCTTGCTCTCGTTGGCCCCATGCTCTATTCATTTTGACCACTTGCTCCATCCTTGCGGCTATCAATGCAAATGGTTGATCTAGAAACATCCCTCCCATAATTGTGTCGGCGCAAGCTTGACTATTCTCGTCAAGTGCCCAATAGAAAATCTCTACCAAAAAATCATCAACAATCTTGTGATCAGGGAAAATCCTCAAGCATTTAGTAAACCTCTCCCATGTTGTGCTAATAGAATCACCCGACAGTTGCTCAAAGTTGTTGATTTGGTCCTTGAGCTTCAACTTCTTAGATCTTGGGAAATATGTTTCAAGGAATACACTCTGAAGTTCAACCCAACTTGTGGTAGTACCTGGAGAAAGCTCGGATAACCATACAACTGCATTGCCAGTTATGATAGTGGAAACACTCTCAAACCCATAGCATCAAGAGAAAGGTTTTGTGTTCCCGAGACAGTCTTGCAAACAAACACTACATTTTGAAGATGACGGTGGAGATCCTCTGAAGGTAGCCCTACGAATAATCTGCGGTTTTGGAGTATTTGGGAAATCCACTCTATACTATAAACTTAGTATTTTCCAGTAAAGGAGGTAGTACTATAGCACCGGTAACATCCATAACCATAGGGTTCAATCTGTATTGATTCCATCCATAAGCATTTTCATTGAAGTCCCTGAGTTGTGGCCTGTTACCCTTATGTGGTGGATTCTTCTCTCTTCCCATATCCTGACTCGTATTCATATCGTCCTCAACCTCAATATCTTCATTCACTTGAGCCATTCTTCTTGGTAGTCGATGGATCTCCAAATTGAGTGGAGCTAAGGGATTGCCTTGGCTCCTTGTGTTAGGCATACAACCTAGTATACCTGCAAATAAAATCAAACAACAAAAACAAAAACAAAAGTAAAGCACAAGAGACTCTAGCAATCAACACTAGAACTAACTAATAGTGAAATCAAATCAAAACCTAGCCGTTCCCCGACAAAAACGCCATAATTTTTGACTGATATTCACGCTCCAATAAGAAAGCGGTCGTTGTAGGCAATTAACTTAATCGAGGTTAGGGTTGAATCCACAGGGTATATAGGGCTTGATTAAAAGACATTACCACTAATCATTTCTAGTATTTATGACTACAATCTCTAAATGGGGGGGTTTGTGATTAAAAAAAAATAAAATAAAACTACTACTAACTATAACACGAGGAAACAATCAATTTTGGGGACAACTTGGGAATTGGGTTCCCCATGGTTCATCGACTTGATTACCCTAGATAACATAACTAAAATTGGTGATTTGCATGCAGGATAGTAACTTAGGTTCTTCCAGCCATCTTGTGAAAGTGAAGGTCGAATTTCACCATGGCTCTTGGTCGGCAACCATGGCATGCCAACTACCTGTTACCTATTGTCCCAGTTAACCTCTCTTTGGTCAGGCTTGATTGATTAGACGAGAACACATTAATTGAATTATGTCATCTATTTCCCTTTTACTATTTGTCAATACCTTGGTTGGGATCGTGATAGTAGGTGGGGTTTGGTCTTGGCCACCACCAAACAACGATAAAAATGTAGGGAAATAGACAATACATGAAAAAACTTAATCATACAAACGCAATAAACCTAGGTTATTTCAAGTCAACTACCCATGGTTCCCACAACCCCAAGTTATGGGTGCTTAGTTACTCATGGCTAAGGCAAAACACAAAAAAATGTACATGATAGACATAAATGAGATCTTTACCAATACTAATGCAGAAAGTAGGCACCACAAGTTGCATACCCACAAGCTTGATTGATCAACAATGAGTACAAAGCAAGATTTGCAATCCCCAAAATCGATTTTCCAAGCGAGAATAATAAACTACTCTAAAAACTAAGAAAAGATTCAAAATGTGATTCTCAATTGTCCACTGGTCAAATTATCCTCTCAAAAACCTAACTTAAACTATATATAGTATTTACAACATAACCCTAGAATTTACACAGGAAAGACAGCTTTCAGTTGATAAGTATCGCAGTTATGACTCGTAAGATGACCTACGAGTC
>JAPFFP010107388.1:0-19031 GCA_026153255.1 Solanum medicagineum
CCCCCTGATTCAAGACTTGTCGGGGTGCTCAACTTGTCGAACCTTTAAAGACAAGACTTGAAAGTATTCGTGAATCAAATATTTTTTCATAAAAAAATTTTCAAAGCTTTCCACACTTGATTTCAGTAGCAATTTTCCATGATAAGATTCCAACGGAATTTTCATAACTTGTCCAATAAAATTTTTCATAACTTGAAGCCCATGGAATTTTTCATAACTTTAATTTTATGAACACTTACCATAATTTGATTTTCAAAAAAACTTACAGTAATTTGATTTCAACTATGATCTTTTTTTTTTTTTTTATAATTTGTAGGAAAATAATATGTATGTACTTTTGATATTTATAAATAGTCATATACCTTGATGAATGATTGTGTCACGATTCAAAATCAAGTGTAATGCACTTGCCATAACCCACCAAGGCAATCAGCCTAAACAAAATATAACAAAATAAGCGAAAAATAAAGCAAAAGTAACAATCTAAATATATAAGTAACTTAAGTCTTTAAAACCAACTCTTTAGCAAAAACTCAGTTTTTCATAAAATTTAAAAAAATCAACTTTTTCAACTAATCAAGTAGAACTCGGAGCAACTATAGGGAGAGCTAAAATGATAATTTTTTTTTGAATATATCAAAAATAACCTTCAAGGTCATTACATCATCCACCACTAAAAATCATGTTCATCCTCGAACATAAAGCAAAAGGAAATACCTAAAGTCTAAAAAAGACGAGGATATCGGCGCATGTCAAATTCAATCTCCCAAATTGCCTCTCCCATAGGCTGATGTTGCCACTAAACTTTCACAGATCCAATTCCTTAGTCCTGGGATTTTGAACCTAGCTATCTAAAATGGCCATTGTATATTCCTCATAGGTCAAATTTGGACTCAACTCTACTGTATTAAGGGAAATCACACGACTCTAAGGCCCCGTAGGTTAAAAGGTCGTAATAAGGATAAAAAGTGCAAAAAATAATTCTAGTGCAAGTATGTACAAGCCCATCTAAAGCTCATAGTAGGTTTTATAGGTCGTGGACAGGTCTCGTAGATGGGTCAGGCAGGTGGGGACATTTTGAAGTCTGAAAGTCCAGGTATGAAGGGGTTCTGTCACGACCTGGACCTAGGGTCTAGGAGTGACATGGAGAATAGGAACCCGAGAGTCTCCAAACAAGCCTCAAAGTATCCATATTCACATCATCAGTTTGAAAGTGCATCATAAAGTAGTAAACACATAGATCTAAGGGACGGAAAAGTATGACTCACTCTATAGGGATAGAACGGGACTTCGGACTTTCCACATTTCCACATTTCATCATAAGCAAATCATCAAAGTATCAATTTCAATAGATAACCATAACCATAATCTCCATATAGCAAAACATAGCACAAATCCGTACAAGAGTCTACATATTGTCCAACAATGCCTCTAAGTCATAGAATAGGATGGGGGCCAAGACATGTCTCTAGCTCACCCTCAAAGTAAATACAACATAAGCGGAAGCAACATAATAGGTAGATGGATGATGGCTTGTCCTTGGATAATAGGACTTACCAACAACAAATTTCATAATCCGAACTAGCTATCAAAAAATGGATGAATATAGTTGTCGGTCCTTATATGATTAGATCATTTAGGCAAAAAGTATGCATTAGTATGTTTGAATGTACGAAGTATGGGGGCATGCAATGCTTATGAACTCATTAAACCTGGATTCAATGTTAGATGACAAGGGCACATATATATAGAAATAAGTATATAACCAAAGAAGTTTAATATATCAATATGCCATGAAATTCATGATGCATGCAATGCCATAATACTTTAACATAGAGGGAATGATAGCTCAACTGACATATAAGACCAAGCGAGCTATTACTTGGTATTCTGATGTCCTCCCTACATCGGATAAGTGGTGATCTACTTGCCAAAGGTGGCCCATACTTCTCCTTACAGGCCTCCCATTTCAGAGAAGTAACCTTCTTTACGGGCCTCCCATTTTGAATAGGGTTTTCATTCATATCATATCAAAGTTATAACCGTACCTTACGGGCCTCCCATTTTGGTAAGGGTTACCATAAACAAATACCTATGGTGGGATATAGTTAAGGGACATTGATACTGTACGCTTGGAGATAGCCCCCAACATTTCCAAGTCTGCTCGGTGCTAAGTCATCATCCTACAAGAATACATATATGTATACATTCTTTCAAAAAAGGCACAAGTTATTTCAAATCATTTCAATGAAAACTTAGGATTAGAAGGCACACATTCTTCATAATCATTCATACTTGAGCTAAAGAGCCAAATCATACTGCATATCAAACCTTCATATATAGGAATAGCTCATTTATATATATCAAAGTGGTGTAAACACCTAGAGTTTGCTCAAAGAGCTATATCATACATATTTATGGGTCCTTTCACCCATGGTGCCCAACCTTCATTTTCATATAAAATGCATGTTTTCGAGTTGATTTACTTATGGATATTACTTATTATGGATTATGACTATAAAATACATTGGAGTTTTATGAAAATATTGGCATTCTTTTTTTTTTTTGTGCTATTTTGTTTGGTATTAACTATAGGCAAACTCCAATTTAGGCTTAATGTTTATCTGTTAAAAAGTAATCCATGCTTCAAAAGGTTTAGGAAAATAGTTTTTGATCTAAAAAGGATTCTATTAAGTTCTTTCTAAGTCAATATGTTATGATTATAAGAATTACTATGACTTTGTTTAGAAGTCATGCTTAGGTTTAAATATTTTTATTGTTTTTTAGAAAAAATGCGTATAGGAATTTCTATAACTTGCTTAGAAATCATGTTTAGATTTAAATATTTTTCCATTATTAGAAAGCATGCTTATAGGAGTTTGTGATTCTATTATGTGGTTTAGAAATCATGTTTAGGTTTATATTTCTTCCATCATTAGAAAACATGCCTATAGGAGTTTGTCATTCTATTTTGTAAGGGTCATATTTTGTGACACTCCATAATTCTACCCTCATATGTATCTAAATTTCAAGCTTCATCCTTATATATTAGAGATGTATTAGAGTCACAAGAGACCTCTAGTACTTAGTAGAGTTTAAGACTTTCTTATAAATTGAGTTTTGAGTGTTGGATTATGTAAGGGTCAACTTTAAATGATCATAACTTTTAGCACAAAAAGAGTTGGATAGTCCATGATATATCAAATGAAAGCCTTTTGAGTTAGCTTTCCAAAGCAACTTGTTTCACCTTATTTCGAGTTCGAAGTGAAATGTTATGACCATTTTACCAAAGACTGTCAGTGTAGAGTTGCACCTATAAGACCCGGTTAAGAGTCATAATTTGGACTACGACTCGTAACTACAACTCGTAGAAAACATCAGAAAGCTATAGATTTCAGCCCCAGACATGACGACCACCTTCTACGAGTCGTTGCATGGGCTACGATTCGTAGTGTGGGCTCGTAGCAAGTTCCAGAGACCCCAAAAATTGGGCCAAAAGTTTACGATAAGGTTCCTATGAGTCGTAGGACCTACTATGAGTCATAAGGTGGCTTGTAGGCCACTTTCGATAGCTTTTTAAGGAAGGTTATTTTGGACCTTTGCCATCATTTTTAAGCCTAGGGTCAATGTTTTTATACCTAAATCAGCCCCAAAATATGTTAGATGGCCTCTTTGGTGTTGAAATATTCCCTCTAAGGCATTGAAGAGAATTTCAAGAGAGGAAGAGGGGCTAGGGTTTGAAGGAGAACTTGAGAAATCTTCCAATTTCTTCCAAGATACTTCAAAATTCTACACTCACAGGTATGTAAAGCTTACCAAAATGTGGATTCCTTTCTTCACACACCCTTTTTGATTATCTTGAGTCAAGATATGAGGAGAGTTGAGATTTTTGAGAAATTTCTTCTATTTTAATATAATATCTTTGTATTCATCATGAGGTCTTATTTTACATTACATTACATGAGATAATTTCTATGTATTCATTAGCATAAATGGGAGATATATACATGTATTTTCATTATTGATAGTTTGAACCCTAATTTACATGTTTCATTCTTGAGAATTAACCCACCGGTCTATACTGGGTCTAAGGTTGAGGAGGATCCGCAAAATTTCATTGATGAGATGTGGAAGATGCTGAAAACTATGCATGCCACTGACACTGAAGGAGTTGACTTGCTGCCTACCAACTCAAAGACGTGGCCAATGTTTGGTACAATCAGTAGGAGGAAAGTCGAGGTGAGGATGCTGAGCTTACTACTTGGGATGAGTTCGAGAGTGCCTTTCTCGACCACTTCTTTCCTCAAGAGTTGAGAGAGGCGAAGGTCGAGGAGTTTGTGAAATCTGAAACAAGAGGGGATGATGGTCAAAGAGTATAGCTTGAAATTCATCCAGCTATCCAAGTATGCACCGAAGGTGGTTCCAAATATGAGGGCGAAGATGAGAAAATTTGTATTTGGGTTGGGTAAACACGTGAAGAGAGAGTGTAAGGCGACATTGTTAATCTCTGGTATGGACATTTCCAGAATGATGGTCTATGCCCAACAGACTAAGGAAGATAAGAAGAAAGATAGAGGCGAGCATCTGAGTAAGAAGGCTAGATTAACAGGGTCTGAGTTTAGTCAGAGTAAGCAAAATAAGGGAGATAAGTCCTATTTCCAGAAGAGGTCTTCTAGCTATGCACCATCTTCAGCTAGTGCACCAACTCCTAGCTATCTGAGGTCCCAAGGTCAAGCAAGCTTAGGGCACAGGGTGCACAGTCTCAAGCAAGTGCGACTCTTGTCTCTAAAGGGAAGCCACCTTGTGGGAAATCTAGTAGGATGCATATGGGAGAGTGTAAAGATGAAGGAAATTCTTGCTACAAGTGTGGCCACCTAGGTCACTTTCAGAGGGATTATCTGATTTGGGGCAATAAGGCCCAGACTTTTACCACAACACCACCAGTGAGAGGTAATCAGAGGGGTGCTGCACTAGGGGCAGGCGGTGGGACAAACTGTTTGTATGCAACAGGGAACCAACAGGTTTAGGAGGTTGCACCAAATATTGTGATGGGTATACTTCGAGTCTTTACCTTTCCATGTTATGCTTTACTTGATCTGGGTGCAACATGAATTTTTGTGAAGCCATATGTGGCGAGTAGATTTGAGATTCTTCCTGACTGTTTGCTGAGCCATTTTCTGTTTCCACTCCTGTTGGTGAGTTCATTCGAGCTGAGAGGATCTATAGAGATTGTGTGGTGTATATCTGTCATAGGGGTACTCTTGTTAATTTGATTGAGTTGGAAATGGTTGACTTTGATGTGATTCTTGGTATGGATTGGCTTCATGCCTGCTATGCCTCTATTAATTGCAGAACTCGAACTGTCAAATTCCAGTTTCTGAATAAGCCTATTATTGAGTGGAGAGGAGATTCTATTGCAGCGAAGGGTAAGTTTATTTCTTACATAAAGGCCAGAAAATTAATCTTTAAAGGATGTATCTATTAGCTCGTGCGAGTCAAGTCCGATGATGCTGAGCTCCTTTCCCTTAAGACTATTCCGATTGTGAACGAGTTTCCTGATGTGTTCCCTTAAGATCTGCCTGGAGTCCCTCCTGATTGAGAAATCAACCTCGGGATTGATGTTACACCCAGCCTATCTCTATTCCAACATATAGAATGGCCCTTGCAGAGTTGAAAGAGTTGAAAGAGCTGTTGACGGACTTGTTAGAGAAGGATTCATAAGACTGAGTGTCTCTCCGTGGGGTGCTCCGGTCCTATTCATGCAAAAGAAGTATGGTTCTTTTAGGATATGCATTGACTACAGGAGGTTGAATAAGGTAACTATTCAAAATAAGTATCCCCTCCCGAGGATTGGACTTGTTCGACCAACTTCAGGGTGCCACTGTTTTCTCTAAGATAGACCTCAGATCAGGCTATCATTAGTTGAAAATGAGAGAATGTGACATCCCGAAAATGGCTTTTTGAACACGGTATGGTCACTTTGAGTTCTTAGTGATGTCTTTTAAGCTAACAAACACACCCACAACTATTATGGATTTGATGAACAGCATATTCTGGTAGTATCTCGACATGTTTGTGATTTTTTTTATTGATGACATTTTGGTGTACTCCAGAGATGAGGAGGAGCATTCCAATCACCTTAGGATTGCTTTGTAGACACTCCGAGAAAATGAGTTATATGCGACGTTTTCCAAGTGTGAATTTTGGCTAAAATCTGTGGCATTCTTAGGCCATGTGATTTCTGGAGGTGGAATCCGAGTGGATACTCAAAAGATCGAGGCGGTCAAGAATTGGCCAAGGCCATCCTCACTAACCAAGATAAGAAGTTTTCTGGGTTTAGCTAGCTACTATCGGAGATTTCTTGAGGGATTTTCTTCCATATCCGCATCGTTGACCAAATTGACTCAGAAGAAGGTCCAGTTTCAATGGTTCGACGAGTGTGAGGGGACTTTCCAAGAGCTAAAGACAAAGTTAACCACTACACTCGTGTTGACCTTGCCTGATGGGATGAATCGATTTTTGATCTATTGTGATGCTTCGATGGTAGGACTAGGATGTGTGTTGATGCAGAAGGGGAAAGTTGTTGCCTATGCTTTGAGACAACTTAAGGTGCATGAGAAGAATTACCCCACTCATGATTTAGAGTTGGCAGTGTTAGTGTTTGCTCTCAGATTACGGTGCCACTATTTATATTGGGCATATGTGGATGTGTTTACGGACCACAAGAGCCTTCAATATATCTTCAGACATAAAGAGCTTAATTTGAGGCAGAGGAGATGGCTTGAGCTACTTAAGAACTACGACATGAGCATTCTTTACCATCTCAATAAAGCTAACGTGGTTGCAAATGCTCTTAGCATATTATCCATGGGAAGTATTACCCATGTGGTGGAGGAGAAGAGTGAATTAGCCAAGGAGGTTGATAGACTAGCACGACCGGGAGTCCAACTTCATGAGTCAAGCGAAGTAGAAGTATATGTGCACAATGGGTCTGTATCATCCCTAGTAGTAGAGGTGAAAGATAAACAAGATAGAGATCCTATCCTATTACAATTGAAGGACGATGTGCATAAGAAGAAGGTGTTTGCTTTCGCAAAGGAGGAGATGGAGTGTTGAGGTATCAAGGCAGATTGTGAGTTCCAAATGTTGATGGGGTTTGAGAGAGAATCATGGCAGAGGCCCACAGTTCAAGATATTCCATCCACCCAGGGTCTACTAAGATGTACCATAACTTGAGGGAAATCTACTGGTGGAGCTGAATGAAGAGAGACATTTCCGAGTTTGTTTCTAAGTGTCCAAACTATCAACAAGTTAAAGTTGAACACCAAAGACCATGTGGAGTAGCTCAGAACTTTGAGATTCAAGAATAGAAATGGGAGATGATCAATATGGACTTTGTTACCGATTTGCCGAGGTCTCGTAGACAACATGACTCTATATAGGTCATAGTTGATCGGATGACTAAGTCAGCTCACTTCTTAGCGGTCAAGATAACCGACACTGCAAATGTCTATGCCCGGTTGTATATAAGGGAGATTGTTAAGTTGCATGGGCTCCCTTTGTCCATCATCTCAAATAGAGGAGCTCAATTCACCGCCCAGTTTTGGAAGTCATTTCAGAAGGGTTTGGGTATGAAGGTGCTCCTTAGCACATCTTTCCACCCTCAGACAGATAAAGGCCAGGAAGAACATACTATTCTGACATTAGAAGATATGTTGAGAACTTACGTCATTGATTTTAAGGGTAATTGGGATGACCACTTGCCTTTGATAGAGTTTTCTTACAATAATAGCTTCCACTAAAATTTAGATGGCCCTATATGAGGCACTCTATGGGAGGAGGTGTAGGTCACCAATTAGATGGTTTAAAGTGGGTGAAGCAGAGTTGATTGGCCAGGACTTGTTCACCAAACTATGGAAAAGGTGAAAATCATTCAAGAGAGGTTGAGGGCTACATAGAGTAGATAGAAATCCTACACAGACGTCAGAAGAAGAGACTAAGAGTTTGAGGTCGATGATTGGGTGTATTTGGAAGTGTCGCTCATGAAGGGTGTGATGAGGTCCGGAAAGAAAGGTAATTTGAGTTCGAGGTACATTGTCCCTTTTTAGATCATAAGAGAGTGGGCAATGTGGCTTCTGAGTTAGAATTACCCCCAGAGTTAGAGGTCATCCACCCGGTCTTCCACATTTCTATGCTTAAAAAGTGTTTGGGAGATCCACAATTAGTAGTGCCTGTCGAGAGTATTGGTGTGAGAGACAGTCTGAGTTTTGAGGAGATCCCTGTCCAAATCCTTGATCGTCAGGTTTGAAAATTGAGAAACAAAGAGATTGTTTCTGTCAAAGTATTGTGGAGGAACTAATATATAGAAGAAGCTACTTGGGAAGTGGAGGAGGATATGAAGGCCAGATACCCTCAGTTATTCTATCCTACCGATGATGAAGAGTTGATGGTAAGTATTCTTCCTTTAAATTCTTGAACTTCCTTTTCCTTAAGTCTTCCTTTTTTTTTTGTACAATAGGGTTCTACAGTCCGAGTGAGGATTGATGTGATACATTGATTGTTTAATTGTTTACTTGCTAAATTTCATGCTTTGTTGA
Source organism: Solanum medicagineum (assembly GCA_026153255.1). Lineage (NCBI taxonomy): Eukaryota > Viridiplantae > Streptophyta > Magnoliopsida > Solanales > Solanaceae > Solanum > Solanum medicagineum. The sequence goes on from JAPFFP010107388.1 coordinate 8,598, forward strand.
TTGCACGAGTGAGTTGAGAGATGGTTGATTGTTGGAGTCCATAGGTAAATTTTTGCCTTTCCCTAAATCTCTAGTTGCTCATCATTAAAGGAAAAATGATCCCAAGGGGGAGATATTGTGACACTCCATAATTCTACCCTTATATGTACATATGTTTCAAGCCTCATCCTTATATGTTGGAGGTATATTAGAGTCATAAAAGACCTCTAGTACTTAGACGAGTTCAAGACTTTCCTATAAATTGAGTTTTGAATGTTGGATTATGTAAGGACAACTTTAAATGATCATAACTTTTAGTACACAAAGAACTTGATGATCCACGACATATCAAATGATAGCCCTTTTAGTCAGCTTTCCAAAGCAACTTGTTTCACCTTATTTCGAGTTCGAAGTCAAAAGTTATGACCATTTTACTGAAGACTGCCAGTGCAGAGTTGAACCTACGAGACCCAGTTAAGAGTCATAATTTGGACTACGACTCGTAACTGCAACTAGAAGAAAATGTTAGAAAGTTGCAGATTTCAGCCCACACATTACAACCACCTTCTACAAGTCATAGCATGGGCTACGAGTCATAGTGTAGGATCGTAGCAAGTTCCAGAAACTCCATAAATTGGGCCAAAAGTTTTCGAGAAAGTTCCTACGAGTCATAGGACCCACTGCGAGTCGTAAGGTGGCCCGTAGGCCACTTTCGACAGCTATTTAAGGAAGGTTATTTTCGAGCTTTCCCACCATTCCTAAGCCTAGGGTCGATGTTTTTATAACTAAATCAGCCGCAAAACATTTTAGATGGCCTCTTTGGTGTTGAAATATTCCCTCTAAGGCATTGAAGAGAATTTCAAGAGAGGAAGAGGGGCTAGGGTTTGAAGGTGAACTTGAAAAATATTCCAATTTCTTCCAATATACTTCAAGATTCTACACTTCCAGGTATATAAGGCTTACCAAAGTGTGGATTCCTTTCTTCACACACCCTTTCTCATTATCTTGAGTCAAGATTTGAGTAGAGTTGAGATTTTTGAGAATTTTTTTCTATTTTAATACTATATCTTTGTATTCATCATGAGGTCTTATTTTACATTTCATTACATGAGATAATGTCTATGTTTTCATGATCACAAAAGGGAAATGTATACATGTATTTCCATTCTTGATAGTATGAACCCTAACTTACATGTTTCCATTGGAATGATGCATAAATTGAGCAAATTGAGTTGGGTAAATTGAGCATATTGAATTGAATGGATTGATGCACATTGAGCTAAGTAACTCGAGTATACATGAGCATGAGCAGTATGTTGCGTTGAGTCACATACATTATGATATATGATGTCTTGATTGTATTGCACGACGAGTTGATTGAATGAGTCTAAATGACCGTTTGAGTCTAATCAGAGTTAAGCCTTTGTGTTGATTGATTGAATTACTGAGTTGATTTATGAGTTGATGACGAGATGACGATGAGGTGAGTTGATGATGATGAGTCAATGATGAATTAATTAATGAGTTTAGAATGTTTTAGTCTTGGGAGAAGAATCGAGCACCGAATGGGGAGCGAGTATACTTGTACTTTACCCACAGAACTACGTTGCCAGTATAGCATAGTCATTACAGCTAGTCTGATGGCTTTTGTCCCACAAGTGGACATTTATTATGGATCCAAGAGAGCGTTGATCGCCCTTTTCCACGGCAAGTTAAGGGCGGGCATGGCAATGATGATGATTCGTTGTGCATTACCTAACTTAAGGTGGTGCGATGAGGATGTCGGTTAAGAGAAACTCCCAAGAAATCTTGATTGAGCATGATATTTCAAAATGAGTCTATTTATAATGTACATATTTTGAAAGCATGATTTACTTCAAATGTGCCTACATTGAGTTGAGCATGAGTTGTTGAGTTGAGATGAATAAGTTGAGCCTTACTTTCTTGAGCCATTTTACATACCATTATATTCCATGCACTAATGTCTATTTTAGGCCTACATCATTTTATGATGCAAATACAGCAGATACAGGGCATCAACACATGCATCGTTGAGGTCCGGATCAGTACATCCCTCGAGTTTGGTGAGCCCTCCTAGTATCCTGGAGGAGCCCTTTTATCTTTCATTATTTTGACTACTACTTTCTTTGATTAAAGTGCACATGGCCTGTCGTGGCACATTTCTAGACTGATAGGTAAAGGCTTCATAGACATTTGAGTAGAGGTTTTGGATAAGTCTCTGTATCGAAACTACTTTCATTGATACTATGATACAGTAGAGTTATTTTCATATGTATATCTATATGCTCATATTTTATGCTTATTCATTGAGTTATTCTTCCGCTGTTGAGTTTGATATGACAATGAGGCCAAGTGGTTCTCTTTGGGGCTAGCGATAGTCTTCGAGTGCCGGTCACGCCAAGGGTACCCTCCCGGGGCATGACATATTTTTTCCATTATTAGAAAACATGCCTATAGGAGTCTCTATGAATTTTCTTAGAAATCATGTTTAGGTTTAAATATTTTTTATTAGAAAACATGCTATAGGAGTTTACAATTCTGTGATTTAGAAATCATGTTTAGGTTTAAATATTTTTCATTATTAGAAAACATGCCTATAGGAGTTTTTCATTCTATTCTATGGCTTAGAAATCATGCTTAGGTTTAAATATTTTCATTAGTAAGCATGCCTATAGGAATTCAATAAATGAAGTTTTCTCTTCAAAGTAAGTTGTATCGTCTAGTTTTCTCTTTTAGAAAATCATGCCTATAGAAAATCTTCTTTTGTGATGCACACACAATGTATTCTTTCATTTTTGTTTGTGCTTTTAAGCATGTTAGATAAATATGTTTGGAGGCTATTTGAGCTCTTAGGTGCTACATGTCATCCTCTATATTTTGTTTGACGCGAGGTCCTATAGGAAGCCTTGATTTTCTTTTAGTCTAGAACGTTTCCAAAGAACAGATGTCCAATGCCTCTTGGACCTTAGGAGGGATGATGGGCACTCTTAAGAAATATTAACTTTTTTTTCATTTTTTAGTGTGCTTCTTTAAGTTAAATAAATAAATCAACTTAGGAGAGGTAGGGGTATATAGGACACTCGGAAATGATGGCTCTAAACTCGAGCTTTAATAGGACAATCCTTGATTTTGTCCTTAGGCTTAAATAAGCCACGCCAGCTAAAATGACACTTGTGTCTTCCCAAATAAAAGCCGAGTAAATTAATTCTAGTGGAATAAATCTCGCTTAGTTTATTTATTTTTTTCTTGTATTTATTTGGGGTAAATTAGTCTTTTATTTTTTTTCACTCTCGTATTTACTTGCTTATTTTAATTCCTATTTTATTTGATCTCTTAGAATTACTTAGAAAAAAATAATAATAAAAGAGACCCTATTTGTTATACTCCTATATAGATATGAGACACGGCCAGGACCCGCACTTGCCGACCTCGAAGAGTGTTTAACACCTTCCCTTTAAGATAATTTAAGCTCTTACCCGATCTCTGGTGATTTGACCATATAACTTAGATTTAGGTTAGAAATGGTATCCTAATGCACCCAGTCATTAGGTGGTGACTCTTGCTTGTCTTTAAATCCCAAAAGAATCCTTTCAATGACATCATACAAGTTCCATCTTTTCGCGAGGAAAAGTGGGGCGCGATAGCAGCGTCATAGGGGCGTTAGTACGTGGAATGTACTATATGTAAAACTAGCAAAAGTAAATAGTATAAGCAAGATACTATAGAATGACATCAGCTCATCAATCACTCAATCTCAAATCGGAGTAAAGAACAAGACTCTATCACCTCACCACCCATCAATACTCATACTTTCATGTCAACCTTAGAGTACTGTAAACATGAAACCTATATGGGAGTTTCTCTAACTGACAACCACCACCTAAGAGCCGGTGATGGTACAACTAAGAGAAGTCATTTCCACATCCTTCCAATACCTTGTCGAGGTAAAGGACGAGTTTATCAGAGGATCCTAAAAGTCTATCAAGTCCTCTGTAGGACAAAGAGAACATCCACTTTCACGGTCCAATCCTTTCCTACGCTGGCCACATAGTTAATGAGTGCGAGTGGGACTTACTCTTACCCATTTCAGTGCTAATACTCCTCCCAAGACTTGACATACTCATAATTTTATCAACATCAGGATGGTTATACAACCAACCTCCTTCTGACAAGGACCTCATCTCATTTGTCCCTTTATCAACTCAAGGAAAAGAAATCATCCTTTCAAACTCTAAGTCAATCTCGTTTAAACTCTAAGGACACTATTACAACAACTTCAACCATCAATATACTCCTCTCAGTACACAGACCATTAAAATCAATATACCCAGATAGTCAAGGCTTAGACGTTACCCCTAAGTTCATTCTTGAAGTCTTTAACAAGGAACTAGGTATGGTTGACACACACTCATAAAATAAAGCATGTAACAGTTAATTCAAAGAATGATGATCATCAATTTAAGAAAATATGTAAATATTAAAGATAGTTTTCAAGATTACATTCAAGCTATCACAGACCAGACCCATCACATTCACTATTCAACCTAAATTAGTCAAGGGACACATGGGACAAACAATCCCATGTTCTAGGTAGCCTTTGCATACCTAAGATGAAGTATTACTAACTCTTCTTCAAGAACTTGGACTGAACTTTGAAACCCTCAACTTTTTCTTCTTCTTCTTCTCTCAGAACTCTTATCTGTAGACTTAGAAAAATAATGGACTTTTGAACCCTTCGCGTGAAAAAAAGAGCTTAAAAATACATTCTGGGGTATTAAAATATATTTGGAATACCCAAAATACCCTTCCCGAATCTAAAAGAAAATTTTCAAAACTCGCACATTGGTCAGTGACGCAGACGGGGCGCGGACTAGTGCATTTCGCGAATTTCTGAAACTTTCAAATTCCCGTCGAAAAAAATAAAAAAACCAAAGTGCTACTCCGCACCTCGGATCAACACTATCTCGGTTGAAATAAGGAAAAATTATTTTCTGACCCAGTTGTCCTTAAATCGGGTTGAGACCATTTTTCCCCTCGATGTTTCACGCTGATCATAAATCCGGTTTCCAATTTTCTATCGGAGCTTTGGAGGACGTGTTATACACATGATTACGCTTTAGGGGTGTTTCGGTAATTTTACGGGGTGTTACACTTCGGTATCGATACGATTCAGTTAATTATTTTTGGGTTTTTTTTATTTTTTAAAGTATCATTTCAAAATGAACTATTATTAAAATAGTTTTTTGCAAATATGTTTTTGAAGAAATTCTTTAATTCATCAAAAACTTAAGAACGTAAAATTTCTTGCAATATTATTTGATATAAAACTTTAATATAAGAATATTTGAATAGATTTTGTCATATTTGGTTGATGCAGTTTCTATTGTAGCATTTTTTAATTCGAAAACTACTAATCAGATAACCCTAACATGAACTTGCTCATTCTAGCACAGGGTCGACAACCAACGATGGAGCGTATTGGGACAGTCGGGTGAACTTGAGGGAATACTCCCTCACACTCATGTTCCCTTGCTTAAGGTTGATGAATTCTTGCATCTTACATTCCCTCAACTCCATGGGAAAGAAGTGATCTAGAAATGCATCTTTGAACTCTCCTCAAGAAATAGGACCCAATCTTCATTCAGCTCACTTTTTCATTGTGTGTGCCATATGTGAGCCACCCTTTTAAGTTGTAAGGCTACCAACTAAGGAGCCTATGCTCCAAATGCTCCTACTCTAGCCTCTATAGTGAGGGACTTTGCTAGGATTAACTCTCCCAAGTTCCATGCATCAGAGGTGGAGGAGGATGCTCAAGAGTAGGGGTGTTCACGGGTCGGTTTGGGTTGGTTATTGGTCAAAACCAAAATTAAACCAACTTAATTCGGTTTTTAGATTCTCAAAACCAAACCAATCTAATTATAATATACATTTATCGGTTTGGTTGTTATCAGTTTTGTTTGGTTTTGTTCGATTATTCGGTTATTGACCATACACAAAAATAAAAGCAACGACACATTTAAAGTGAAGAAAAAGTGACAACAATCCATTCAAAACAAAAAATAGTTAAAACGACTGATATTATAGAACTTTCAATCACTATATTTACTATGAAAAAAGTTTTAAAATTCACCATTTTGTCCTATAAGAAGAGCTAGTGATATTTCTAGTCCCACCAGGAGTAGTCCCATCAAGAATTTTCATAGGCATTTATATACATACAATTAATAAGATAAATGTTCTTGTTTTGAGCATTTATGCTTTCATAAGTAGATTAAAAAGTAAAAAATACTTTTATAAATAATGTATTATGTATGTATAATTATAAAATATGTTAATATAATTTATCTGTTCGGTTCAGTTATTTCTTCGATTTTTCCGAACAAATCAAATCCAAACCAAAAGCAAATACTATCGGTTTTTAGAAAAACGAAAATCTAACTAAGCCAAAACTAAAATAAAATCGATTTGGTTTAATTTTTTGGTTTAGATCGGTTTTTATCCAAACCGTGAACACCCCTACTCAAGAGTTTGTGAAAGAAGTGCACAAAGTGTTAGTCGTTTAATTAAAGGTAAATTATAGAGCAAAGACCAAAAATCATCCAATCACAAGAGGCCTAGGAAATAGGTTATCTTTATATTTGAAAAATTTAATAAAATATATTTATATATTAAATGTAACATGTTAATATATAAAATATATTTATATACATGTAAAGTTCTTCGGTTCGACTCAGGAATATTTTGGTTTTTTTTTTAATAAACTAAAAAGACCATTCCAATTACTCGGGATGGTTATACACTTAAATAAAAGTCCACTGTTTTATTGAGAAAATGATAAAAATCAATTCGATATGGTTCGATTTGGTTGGTTCGATCGGTTTTTCATTTTCTTTTGACACCTCTATGTATCAAATACCCTAATCAAACCAAACTAATTCGGTTCTTTGATTTTGGTTCTTCGATTTTTTTGGTTCGGTGTCTGTATTCTTTTTTTAAAAGTTTATTTTTTGGTTCAGCATTCGGTGTAAGGGTCTCAAAACTTCGGTGCACTGAAAAATTAAACTTTTATTAAAGATAGTTTTTTAAGCACAGTAAGTGTTCCATAGGACCACATTATCACTTAACATGTTTTTGAGTTTTTATGTTTCTTACTATGATTTTGTATGCATTTTATTTTTTATTAGTTCACGTCGAAAAACTAACTTAAAAATACTGAATTAAATCAAACCGGACTTGAAAAAATCAAATCGAATCAAATAAAATTTGCTAAAGCCGAACCAAAGAAGCGAATGTGCACCCTTGTCAATATCTATATCTATACTACCTTAAAAGCACCAACTCTAAAATCCTAAAGCCAAATTACCAAAATACCCTTCACTTAAAAAAATTCAAAAAACAATGTCAAATTACCTAAATACCGCTAACCTAAAAAACCCTTAACAAATTGCTAATTTAAATGTCAAATTACCTACATACCCCTAACCTAAAAAAAATTCAAACAAATTAAAAAAAATGTTTATTTTATTCTCATCATAAAATTAAAAATAGCAAGAACGGGTGACGTTTGTTCCTCATCAAAGTTTATTTTGTTTTTGTTAACTCTTCTGGTTACTGATGATTCCATCATTCAGAGTAGTGGGAATATCGACGATGATGTCACACACCGCACTGGGGAAGCTTGGACTAAATGGAGGCTTGCTTCGGAGTATTGTGTGACAAGAAGATACCACCTGAACTCAAAGGTAAGTTTTACAGAGTGGTGGTTAGACCATCGTTGTTGTATGGAGTGGAGTGTTGGCCAATTAAGAAAGCACATGTTCAGAAGATGCATGTCGCAGAGATGAGGATGCTGAGATGGATGTGTGGTCACACCAGGAGTGATAAGGTTCGGAATGAGACCATCCGGGAGAAACTAGAGGCGGCCCCGGTGGCCGAAAAGATGAGGGAAGCGAGACTGCGATGGTTTGGACATGTGAAGAGAAGGAGTACCGATGATCCTATTAGGAGGTGCGAGAGGTTGGTTTTGGGAGATACTCGGATGGGTAGAGGTAGACCGAAGAAATACTGGGGGGAGATGGTTAGACACGATATGACGGAACTTGATCTTACTGAGGACATGATCTTAGATAGAAAAAAGTGGAGATCGCGAATTAGAGTAGCAGGCTAATGGTAGGGTTAGGTATTTTTTTGTCATGTGTTCACTTTACCTGTCATAGTATGTGTTAGTTTATCTTATTTACAGACTGTCATTATTAGTCGCTCTTTTCTGTTCCTTTCCCTTCTTTTTGTCATATCTAGTTCTTCTTGCTTACGGGTTCTGTAATGAGGGTTCCCAGGAAATAGCCTCTCTACTTCTATGGTAGTGGTAAGGTTTGCGTACATTCTACCCTCCGCAGACCCCATTTGTGGGATTTTACTGGGTATGTTGTTGTTGTTGTTTAACAATAATCCCTATATTGTCTCATTTGCTTAATTCATGTAAATGCAATGTTAGTTCTATTATATGATATAGTTAATAGGTGCAATTCCAAATACTTGTGCTTAGATATTGCCATGATGACGCAGATGGGATCCTTTTCCTGGTGTGCCCTTCTGTGGCCCATAAATTTCATCAACTCTGTCGATTTGTATTTTCAATAGTTCCCACACAACTCATTTGAATATTGTATTAGGATTTTGTGAAATTTATCATTAACGAGTGGTAAGTTTTCACCTAATTACTTTATGCTCATATCGGTACACAATTTATATATGCTATGTAGCCCAATACTTAATATGACTCTTCGATCATATTATTCTACGCCCTAACAACCAAAAGTAGCGTGATCCTCAAATTTTAAAATTAATTTGGTCCCTATGATTTAAAAGTTATTGCAAAATTCATATTATATTTGATGAGATAGGATACACTTTAAATTACACCCAGATAGTGGATCATCTTTTAAATTATAATAGCTTGCACTTAATTAAAATCATATAATTCAATTATTTAGTGCAAAAAATCATGTTATGCTTTATGAAAATTCATTCACTGTTTATGTACACATTTTGATTGCTATACATTCAAAAAGGCGTGATTATGTGGATCTGTCATTTATTATAACGACAAAGATATTGTGTATGATTTTACTTGGTATTAATACTCCTTATGGGTATTTAGTTTATCTTATATTGGAAAAGCCTTTTTTAATTGAATATTTCATTTATAGATATAGTTCTTTTAAATTTATTTTATTTATATATCTTGTGGAAGAAAGCTATAAAAATTGAAACCGCAGGCTAATGTTTATTAATTCATTTAAAAGGGTTATTTTGTTTATTGATTGATTGAGTAAATTTTAAGATAGCTTGGATTCTGAATATTAAAAACTATGATTTGTTGTATTCTTGATAAAAAATTCATACATATTAAATAAATTTAAACACATATACATGATGTCCGACCTGGACTTAGGGTCTAGAAGTGACATGGTGAATGGGAAACCGAGAGTCCCCAAACGAGCCTCAAAGTACCAAAATTCACATCATCGGTTCGGAAGTGCATGCAAAATTAAACACATGGTTCTAAGGGAGAGGAAAGTAGGACTCACACTATGGGGATATCTTAGGGAAAGGGATTAACATAAATTCACATAGCATATATCACATAATGAGTAAGGGGCAGGTAAGTATGACTCACGCTATGGGGCAACTGGGGACTTAGGATCTTCGACATTATAGGACGGGGGCCAAGACAAGTTCCGGGCTCACCCTCAAAGTAAAGATAATATAAACAAAAGCAACTTAAGGTAGAGGAATGGTGGCTTGTCCTTAGAAGGTAGGACTCACCACAGACAATGTCTCAAAATCTAATCTAGCCATCAAATGGTGGATGAAAGTGATCTCCGATCCCTATATGGTGAGATTAGGTAGGCAAAAGTATGTGTTAGTACATTTGAATGTACTAAGTATGCGGGGTGCAATGTATGTAACTTACCAAAACCTGCATACAATGTTAGATGGCAAGGACACATAATATAGAAGGATATATGTATAACAAGAAGTATAGTATAGCAAGATGTTACGAAATTCATGATTCATGAAATGCAAATGATGCTCATATATATAGTGGGGATGTGATCTCAACCGACATGAGTAAGAACAAGTGAGCTATTACTTGGAATCCCGATGATTACCCCTCATCATAAAGAGGTGGTTTATTTGCCAAGGGTAAACCATGCTTCACCTTACGGGCCTCCCATTTCGTATGAAGCAACCTTCCTTACGGGCCTCCTATTTCGGATAGGATTTTCATATCAAGACATATCATATCATTTCTTTTCCTTACATTCAACCCCATTTCGGAGGCATCTTTGCTAATGGGCCTCCTATTTTTGAAAGAATCCATGCTAGGCACATAGTTCGAGGATAGAGAGAGAACTCTCCATCCATCGG
>JAPFFP010107437.1:0-19023 GCA_026153255.1 Solanum medicagineum
CAACCATCAACCAATTGAGGGGTTGATACCTCAATCACCATGGATGGTAGGGTGTGACAACCATCAACCAATTGAGGGGTGGATACCTCAATCTCCTCTCCAAGGAGGTGGTAGGCCTTGGACATGATGGTCTCTTACTACACATGTAATATACTCTACGTAAGCATGTTTACTTCAAGCATCATTCATGCATGTCATATTGCTATATACTCATTTATTGCCTAATTATGCATTTCGATTGTGCTGCCTATCTCTTTTTGCATTGCATCCTATGTACTTAGTACATTCAAATGTGCTAATACATAATCTATGCCTGCATGATGTTACTATGTAGGAATCGGAGCTCCTCACGATCATCCTCATCCTCCTCGTGGCTAGTACCACCTTCACAAAGCAAATTTGGTGAGTCCTCAACTCCGGGGACTATATCTCTTGGTCTTATGTCATGTAAAGACTTTTATTATCTATTCTTTGCTTTGACTATGAGGGCTAACTCAGAAAGTTGTCTTGGGCTCCGCTCCATTCTAAGTGTAGAGGTGTTGTTGGACAAGTTATGTAATGATGCTATGAGCTTTGACTCTTTGATGTTATATGATATGAAAGACATCCTTTACTCCCTTTCCCTTTTATCTATTGATTTCTTGTTGTCTAATTGCTTCTACGACCTGATGATCTTCACGCTCCAATAAGAAAGCAGTAGCTATCAGAATCAATCATTTCGAGTATCTACTTTTGTACCAAGACTCCATTGAAAAGATCTCCAAAAGTGTGAAGTAAATTATGCACCACGATCCGATATGATGGACAAAAGAACCCCATGTAACCTCACTAACTCATAGATGTACAACCGTGCATACTCTCAAGCCCTATATGTAGTCTTAAATGGTAGAAAGTGAGACGATTTCGTCATCCTATCAACCACAACCCATATGGAATCAAAACCCTTCCTAGTATTGGGCAACCCAACCACAAAGTCCATATTAATCACCTCCAACTTCCAATTAGGAATCTCTATGTCTTGGGTTAGGCCACCCGTCCTTTGATGTTCAGCTTTTACTTGTTGACAACTATCGCAAGCAGAAATGAATTTGGCAATGTCCCTCTTCATGCCTTCCCACCAATCCATATCTCTGAAGTCCCTATACATTTTGGTGCTGCCGGTGTGGATAGAATAAGAAGGATTTGTCACTACCCAAGCCAATGGCCTAGACATGACCGTTGAATGGAGAACCCGAAGGGACCCCAAACAAGCCTCATAGCATATAATTACACATCCTTGGTCGCGGAAGCAATGTAAAACGATGTTAGAAACATAAACACGATGAATTGGGAATAAGGGATAGAAAGAGAGATTTATACTTAAATAGCTTGAATATCATAAGTGAGTCAAAGCTTAAGCATAATACATAACATGTCCAACAACACATCTATTACATGGATAAGAATGGGGCCCAAGACAAGAAATTGGGCTCAACCTCATTGCTAATATATATATAAAAGAAAGATAGTCCTAGAACATAGTATAAGAGAATAGTCATTGTTGCTGGAATGGATGACTCACAAAGGCTAACTTGAACAATCCTTTGAGCAAGAAAAAGAATCGATAGGACCTCCGATTCCTACATGGTAACATCATCTAGGCATAGAGTATGTATTAGTACATTGGAATGAACTAAGTATGTGGGATGCAATGCAACAAGAGATAGACATCATAGGCAAAGTGTATAAACATAGACAATGGACAACGTACTATAAAGATGACATGTATGAATGATGCATAATGCAAAACATGTTAGTGAATCATATGTTTATATAGAATTAGAGCATGCATATGAATAGACCATCATCATAGACCAAGTGAGCTACTTCCCAACTCCAAGGCACACCATTCCTTGAACAGTGGTTGAGCCTTGATACCCCCTCAAGAAGACAACTGAGGCTTGGCACCCCCTCGTCAAGGTGATTGAGACTTGGCACCCTCTCAACAAGTTGATTGAGACTTGGTACCCCCTCAACAAGGCAACCAAGGCTAGACACCACCTCGTAGGTGATTAAGACTTGGCACCCTCTCAACAAGGTGATTGAGACTTGGCACCGTCACAACAATGTGATTGAGGCTTGGTAACCCCTCAACAAGGCAATCAACTTCTAACATCGTAGATACTTTTCATGAATTCAACACCTGCACAACATACTTTCATCATCATAAAGTCATCACATACCTACATTTCCTCTCATCATTTTACATCATATGCACACCATTGTTTCATCATCATCCTATCATCATTTCATCATAATATAATCATCCTAGCACTATTCAACTCATATGACATGCATTGGACCTTCAATTCCTCAAGAAACCCTAGCAGGACATTTTATCAAATACTTGGGGGGTGTAATAGGGGTAAAGGACCGTGAAATTTTGAGATGAAATCATACAAGAAAATCTATAGTAAAACCATCAATCAACACCTTACAACACCCCCAAGACATTCATATAAAAACTCCTCATCAAATCCAACATTAGTATCATGATATAGAGCTCAAAACATGCTAAAACAACCATACTTTCATGAACTAAAATCACTGTACAACATATTTCTTAATATACAAGACCCACATGCAAAATCAACTTTAAATCACGTAATATTAGTAAAAAAGAGGCTTAGGTGGGTTAAAGGAACCAATGGCTCAACACCACATATGTTGACTTTTGAGAACCTTTGAAGAAGATTGGAGATAGAGACTTGAAGCTTGAATGAAATCCTTAAGACTGGTCGTGAGTTTTGGGACTTGAATTTAGGGTGAAATATGAGTCTAAGTGTTTGAATGAGTATTGGGGAATGTTTAGGATGATATGAGGGTAAAATAAGGCTTGTATATGTATTTTCAAGTGTGGGAACCCTTAGGCCCTAGACTTGAAAGTCTTGGACCGGAACAAAAAAGACAGGACCAAAATAACACTGGTCCATGTCACATAGGCGATGCGGATTACTCATTGGAAATCTGCATTTCTGCATAAACAAATTCTATTAAAGCAGGCATAAATTATTCATATAAACTCCAAATGAGGTGAAACCAAGTGCGTTAGAAAGCTAATTCCAAGGGCTTTAAGTTGGTAGGTCTTGGGCCACCCAATTATTTGTGTGCTAAGAGATATTTCCCTTCAAAGTTGACCCTCCTAAATCACATTTTTTTGTGATTTTTGAATTTTGATATTGTTGCTCTAAAATTCGGTTAGACCTATTTCCCACTCATTTGATCCCCTGAACACGAATATGAAGTTGGATTTTCTAAATAACGAACCGATTTTTAGATATATGAAAATTACGATTTCGGGCACTTTTGAGGCACATTTTCAGGCACTTTTTGGGGTCGTTTCAATATCTCCCCCTTGGGAAAATTCGTCCCCAAATTTCAAAGAAACGTACTAGAGAAGAATAATCAAAAGGAGATCAACTCCAACAAGAATGCAACAATACACTTTAAAACATCATTTTAAAAATCCCAATATAGGTGTAAAATCATCATAAACTTGCCAATTTAAACATGATATGAAAGACATGGGGGCTGAAACATGAGAGTTGGAATCATAAAAAGGGGCTTGACATGTCATCATTAGCTTGAATAGAATGAGAGAAATACGGGTATTGCTTTTCCATGCCCACACCTGCTTCCCGAGAGACACATACGAATAGACGACTCGTCCAAAAGGGCCTTGAAGAACACTACATCATTATCAATCAACTCTCCACTCATCCATCGAACACCCCCATCAGGACCTTCTTTTAAGACAACTTACCCTCGAAAACAGCCAAAACCTCAAAGAGCTCCATAACACTAGAGTCACCAACATGTCACCGCAACATAGAAACATGAAGAACTAGACGAACCGTATCTACACCCAAACGCAACGCCCAAACTTTAAGAAATCTTTGCGAACCTCCCTCTACACTCTATAAGGACTCCCAAATCATAAACATGACTCCCTCCTTACAAAAACAAGCCTCACTCCTCATGATTAAAACTTCCGGATTGACCAACAAGTCCATTTCTCGCACTTTAAACCATCCAATTAGAGGCATACAACACCTACTATAAGGGCTTTGCTATATTCATGAACCTAGGTAGTTTCGACCCTTATGCAACCTCTCCTATTTCTACTCCAAACCCTATAAGCGCCCACCAAACTTAACCCGATTGCCTACCTTAAACACGTCTAACCCCCTTTGTACCACGGACCACCATCTCCCCCTTGGAAGATAACCTCCACTCTACTATTTTTCCACCCAAAGCTTCCAACTCTAATAAGGCAGAAACAAGGTCTTGTATAATCTAGTCCTCTTAACGGAAGAAGATTTGGAACCATTAAGAACACTATACTAACATTCTCAACTTCCTTCCACCTAACTCCCTATCTAGCCGACCGACGGACTCTACTAGGAATCTCTTTACCACCATTATCCACACGCACTAGGCTACCTAGAGCACTAACCACAACACTAGCCTTACCGAAAAACCAATGCACACTCATACCATAATCCCTAAGGAATTCTAACAACCTCCTTGTTATGCTCAACTCACACCTACCATATTTAGCAACCAATCCCCAAATAATTCAGAAGCTCTAAACAAGACAATACCGCATCACTAGAGAGCACCACAAACATATAAAGGTAGGGTTTTAAGACCCTATTCATGAAACCCATAAACACAACCGATGCTTAAGCCAACCAAACAATTCCACCAATATTCAAAATTCTCACACCTAGTCCGAAAAGGATACTTAGGGGTATCACTTACCCTAATCCTCATTTGGGGACAAAACATGAACCAAAAATCAATCTTAGAGAAGTGACTAACCCATCGTAGTTGAGTAAACAGATCAACCATCCTTACCTATCATATTACAACCTTAATGGTTCTAACTCATTAGAAAAATGCTATGCCAGAAGCCCAAACTACTCCAAGACCCCCAACACAACAAGCTAAGTGGTCATCCAACAAGAATACTTATAATTTTCATGTACGTACTTTCAAAGAGGCAATAGTCATTTTTGAAATCACTTCAATGTACAATTGGGCTTAAAAGCCAAACATCATTCATAATAATTCATACTTAGGCTCAAATGCCAAAATCATAATTTTCGTAGTCATAATACGCATGCATAGGAATAGTTCATTCATATACAAAATAGTGCAACCACCCAAAATTCTTAAAGAGGCAATATTGTCATAACATTCTTTTTATCAAAATCATACCATAAAATGAAATTGGTCTTACCCATAACATAATTTTTCAAAATAATCCGTGTATATGAATGCATATTCTATGAACAATGAGGAAATGACATGGGTAATTAAGACTCCATTTAAATATCAACATTTATAATATAAAGATGAAGTAAAAGCATAATTAATTCCATATTTAAATCCATAGTGCAATTTCTCATGCATAAATAATTCAAAAAGGGAACATGCATATTTATAACTTCATAAACCAAAGTAAATCCTGATATAACGGTTTAAATCTCATTAAAATCCTCAAATAAACACTACCCATGCATCAATAGAATTTTAGGAATCATAATATTCAAATCCCAAATTAAAATAAGTAAAATCCATGTAGGTTTTCTTTAAAATAATTTTGGGTTTCCTTGATTGGAAGGGATAAAGGACCAACCTACATACACATGAATCCTACTAGTATCAAGGAATAACACAAGAAATAGCAACTCCCGGACCAATTAAATCACGCTACTCAAAACGTTGATCACAACATTGGTCTCACTTAGGGTCAACTAAGTCATAGGAATAGCAACGGAAGAGAACATACTCACAATCTCCGGCAATAGCCCGCTATACTCAACAAGCTCCTAATGCCCAAGGGAGTCATGGTCTAGTCCAATAGCTAATCACCTTTGTCTTACTAAGGTCCACCTTAATGCTAGCACCCGACATCGCACGACTGAGGAACACAACCTTTTATAACCAGAATTCCCATTCTCCTACCTAGCATCCAACATCCTTCCTTAAACTTTGGAGTACCACCCTCAAATGACTCACACGCACTACCTCTTTAGGGAATGAACCATCATATCATCACCAAAACCACCATAAGCCTATCATAGTGGGGACTAAAGATATTGTTCATGGGACTCACAGGAATAACCGGCGTGCTAGTCATACCAGAAGACACTACCAGCTTCAAACATCGAAAAGAGACATTCAAGGCATCATCTATCACCAACGACAATTCTGTAAACAACCAACTTAGGTTCAACATCTCCAATTCCCAAAAGATAAAAAAAATGCAACCCCTTAGAGACCAATTGTACCTTAAGTGAAGAATGGACCTACCTCCTTTGCTGCCACTTGATAACCTCCCACACAAAGACGGGTTCATTAGGGAGTCAAATTCTAACTCTATGGGTCCCACCATCCAAGGAGACACAACATGCATGCAACTATTCCATCCAAAGTACAACATCAAAATCCACCACATCAAATCCAACAAGCCACAAAGCAAGACCTAATGCAATACAAACCCGGATCAACACCTAAGAACATTCTAGCAATAATATACCCAACCAAGAGAATATACACCAAAGATCCACAAAACCAATTGGGTACATAAGAAGCCCCACCATAAACTAAAAAAATAGAGAAGAAGTTGTGAAACTCGGATCCACCAAAATCAAAACCTTCTACATACCTTCCTTCACCTTCCTTCTTGAAGCTGCATGATCAACTAAAAGAGCAAAGAACATTTGTTAGAGGGGAAAGCCCTATCTCGCTTCTAAAGTATGACATAGACCATGAAGAAGATAAACATTTCCTAAAACATCTCATACCTTCCTACTCATAGTTGTGGTGCACAACACAACCATTTATAAGACTCTAATCGACACGTTGTGTTAGACAACGAGGATCTATCAACCTAGCGCTCTGATAGCATCTTTGTGAGGACTCAAGCCTAAGGGCTAGACGTGACTAGCAAATGGAGACGCCGAGGGGACCCCAAACAAGCCTCATAGTATACTATTACACATCCTTGGTCGCGAAAGCAACGTAAAACAACTTAACAAACATACATAAGGGGAATTGGGACTAAGGGAGAGAGAGATATTTATACTTAAATAACTTTAATATCATAAGTGAGTCAAAGCTTAAGAATAATACATAACATGTCCAACAACACCTCTACTACATAAATAAGAGTAGGGGCCAAGACAAGCAACCGAGCTCACCCTAATAGCTAATACATACATAAAAGAAAGATAATCCTAGAACATAGTATAAGAGAATAGTCATTGTCCCCGGAATGGAGGACTCACCAAAGGCTAACTTGAACAATCTGTCTAGCCACAAGAAGAATCAATAGGAGCTCCGGTTCCTATAGGATAACATCATACAGGCATAGAGTATGTGTTAGTATGTTTGAATGTACTAAGTATGCGAGATACAATGCAACAAGACATACACATTATAGGCAAAATACATAAACATATACAATGTTTAGCATACTATTTATAAGACATGTATAAATGATGCTTGCAGTAAAACATGTTAGTGAATCATATGCTTATATAGAAATGGAGCATGCATAGGAATAGACCATCATCATAGACAAAGTGAACTACTTCCCAACTCCAGGGACACCATTCCTTGAACAGTGGTTGAGGCTTGGTAGCCCCTCAACAAGGCATCTGAGGATTGCCACACCCTCATGAAAGTGACTAAGACTTGCACCCTCTTAACAAGGTGATTGAGGCTTGGTACCCCCTCAACAAGGCAACCGAGTCTTGTCACCTCCTCTTCAAGGTGATTGAGACTTGGCACCCTCTCAACAAGGTGATTGAGACTTGGCATCCTCTCAACAAGGTGATTGAGTCTTGGAAGCCCCTCAACAAGGAAATTAAGTTGCAATACCATAGATACTTATCATGAATTCAACACATGTACAACATACTTTCATCATCATAAAGTCATCATATACCTACATTTCCTCTCATCATTTTACATCATATGCACACCATTGTTTCCTCATCATTCTATCATCATTTCATCATATAATATAATCATCCTAGCACTATTCAACTCATATGACATGCATTGGATCTTCAATTCCTCAAGAAATCCTAGCCGGACATTCTATCAGAAACTTAGGGCGTGTAATGGGGGTTAAAGACCATGCATTTTAGAGATGAAATCATGCAAAAAAAAAATCTATAGTAAAACAATCAATCAACACCTTACAACACCCCCTTGACATTCACATCAGAACCCCTCATCAAATCCAACATTAGAACTAAGATTTAGAGCCCAAAGCACTAAAACAATCATACTTTCATGAAATAAAATCACTATGCAGTAAATTTCTTAATATACAAGACCCACATGTAAAATCAACTTTAAATCATGTAATATTAGGAAAAAGGAGGCCTAGGCCCAATGGCTGAAAGGACCTAATGGCTCAACACCACATATCTTGATGTGGAGAACCTCTGAAGAAGATTGGAGATGGAGACTTGAAGCTTGAATGAAATCCTTAAGATTGGTCTTAAGTTTTGGGACTTAAATTTAGGGTGAAATATGAGTCTAAGTATTTGAGTGAGTATTGGGGAATGTTTAGGATAATATGAGGGTAAAATAAAGCTAATATATGTATTTTCAAGTGTGGGAACCCTTAGGCCCAAGAACTGAAACTCTTGGACCGAAATAAATAAAACAGGACAAAAATAACACTGGTCTGCGTCGCGGAGGCGACGAGAATTACTCACTGGAAATACGCATTTTTGCACAAACAAGTTCTACGAAAATGGGAATAAGTTCTTTATACAAACTTTGAATGAGGTGAAACCAAGTGCTTCGGAAAGTTAATTCAAAGGGCTTTAATTTTGTAGGTCATGGGGCACCCAGTTCTTTGTGTGCTAAGAGATATGTCCCATCAATGTTGACACTCCTAAATCACATTTTTTGTGATTTTTGGATTTTGATATGATTGCTCTAAAATTCTGTTAGACCCATTTCTCACTCAATTTGACCCCTTGAATAGGAATATGAAGTCAAATTTTTGAAATAACGAATGGATTTTTTGATATATGGAAATTACGATTCCAGGCACTTTCGAGGCACATTTTCGAGCGCTTTTTGGGTCGTTTTTAGAATTATGGGCCTCATCAAGGATTTTTTCCCTCAATCCATCAACACAAGGCACACACCACCCACCTTGGTACCTAATGGAACCATCTCCCCCTTGGGAGAAAACCTTTACTTTGCCCTCTTTCACCATGCCTTCAATTCAAACAAGGAGGAGTCAAGATCTTGTTTTGTTATGACCTCATCAACCAATGAAGAATTAGACCCATCAACAATAACAACACCATCACCTTTAATCTCTTCCAACCTATCCCCCAATCTAGCTAATTGATGCATTTCCCTGGTAATCTACTTATCACTACCATCAACATGAGCTAAGCTACCATAGATACCCGACTCAAAGCATCTGCCAAAACATTTGTCTTATCAGGATGGTAATGCACACTCATGTCATAGTCCTTAAGAAGTTCTAGCCACTTTCTTTGCCTCAAGTTGAGATCTTTTTGAGTGAAAACATATTGGAGGTTCTTATGATCGGTGAACACATCAACATGCACCCCATACAAGTAATGATGCCAAATCTTTAATGCAAACACCATGGCAGCCAATTAAAGATGATGGGTAGGGTAGTTCTTTTCATGCACTTTGGGTTACCTAGAAGCATAGGTTATCACCTGAGCATTTTGCATAAGCCAACAACCCAACCAAAAGCTAGAAGCATCACAATATACAACAAATCCATCAGGCCGATCCGATGGTTACAATATAGGGTCAGAAACAAGCTTATCTTTCAATGTTTGGAAGCTCCTCTCACACTCATCGGTCCACACAAACTTAACATTCTTTTGAGTGAATTATGTCATAGGGAAAACAATGGAGGAGAACCCTTTCACACACCTTCTACAATAACCTGCTAGGCCCAAGAAGCTCCTAATATCCAATGGGGTCAATGGTCTAGTTCAATTTCTAATCACATCGGCATTCTTAGGATTAACCTTAATACCGTCCCCCATACCACATGACCAAAGAATACAACCTCCTTCAACCAAAATTCACACTTTTCATATTGGGAATACAATTTCTCCTCACTTAACCTTTGCAACACAATTCTCAAATGGCCTATATGGTTCTCCCTACTACGAGAATAGATCAAAATATAATCAATGAAGACCACAACAAAGGAATCAAGGTAGGGTTGGAAGACCCTATTCATTTGGTTCATGAAGATGGACGTTACAATGGTCAAACCAAAGGACATCACAACAACCTCATAATGCCCATATCTAATCTGGAAGTCCATCTTCAGAATATCACACTCCCTTACCCTCAATTGGTGATACCCGGACCTAAGATCAATCTTAGAGAAAAATCTAGTCCCTTGCAATTGGTCAAACAAATCATCAATTCTTGGAAAAGGATACCTATTCATTGTAGTGACCCTATTGAGTTCTTGGTAATCAATTCACATTCTAAGGAAACCATCCTTCTTTTTCACAAACAACACCGGTGCACCCCAAAAGTGATTGACTAGGTCTAATAAATCACTTCTCCAACAAACTTTTCAATTTCTCTTTAACTCCTTCAACTCAGCCGAGGCAATACGGTAAGGGGAATAGAAATGGGTTGAGTATCGGTAAGGAGATCTATACTAAAATCTTTCTCCCTTTTGGGATGGCCACCGAGAAGGTCATTTGGGATGACTTCAAGGAACTCATTTACAACCAGAACCAACTCTATAGAAGGGACTCTGGATTCCATATCTTTTACCCTCACAAGATGATACAAACACCCATTAGAGATTAACTTACAGGCTTTAATGCAAGAGATGAATCTACCCTTGACAACCACATCTTGACTTTACCACTCAAGGATGGGTTCATTTGGAAATTGGAATTTGACCCTATGGGTTCTACAATCAATAGAAGCATAGTAGGCATGCAACTAATCCATCCCCAGAATGACATCAAAATCAACCATGTCTAATTCAACAAGATCACAAGGCAACAATTTATGCCAAATACAAATTGGACAATTTCTATAAACCTTTCTAGCAACAATAGATACACCAATAGGAGTAGACGCCTCATAAGACTCATGCAACAACTCGGACTCAACATGGAAACTTTTAGCAACAAAATGGGTAACAAAGAAGATAGTTGTACCCTGATAAATCAAAGCATACACATCAAATTCAAAGATTTTCAACATACCGACAACAACGTTGGGAACCTCACCAACCCCTTGCCTCCGATGTAGAGTATAAAATCGGTTGTGCCTTAGGGAACCACCTTGAGGACCACTTGTAACCAATGCGACCACATTTATACCTCAGTCGTTGCCACAATTTCTTGGACAATCTATCTTCTTATGACCAAGCTCACCACATTAAAAGCATGCATTAGAACCCTCAAACATGGGCCCTTATTACCCTCTCCACATTTAGGACACACACCCATAGGAGCCATACCACCAACACCTTGAGGTCTAAGGAAGTCATTGAACCCCCCCCCCCATTAGTAGCGTGAGAAGGCCCTTGGCCTTGGTGAGATCTAGCACCCATGTGGAACTTACCCTCAAAACGGGCCCTCTTGGCCTCATGACTCCTTCTCTTCCTCAATTATTCGTCCTCTATTTTCTCGGAATATATCATCAACCGAGACAAGTCTATGCATGTCACTAATTAGGAAAGAACAATCATTAGGAGCATACTTTGAAAGTTGATTAAACTTGAGGAGCATATTTGAAAGTTGATTAAACTTGAGGGCATACTCCCTCACACTCAAAGCACCTTGTTTCAAGTTAATGAACCCTATCAACTTAGCTTTCCTAATCTTAAGAAAGAAGAACCAATTAAGGAAAGCTAATTTAAACTCCTTACAAAGCACCACACAACCTTTCCCTTTCTCCCCCTCCATTGATCATACTATATTTGGGCTACCCCTTTGAGTTGGTTGGCTGCAATCCCCCTTTTCATTCGGCCCAACACAAATAATAGACAAGATTTTGTAGACCTCATCAGTAAACTCTTGAGAATCTTCATCCACCTTCGACCCATAGAACACCAGAGCATTCATCCTCATGAAGTCCCTTATCCTAGCTCCCAAGGTAGTAGCATGAGGGGCTTGGATCCCTTGATTGACTTGGTTGGCCACAACTTGGGCAAGCATAGTGAGAGTATCATCGGAGCTCACCATTGGTAGGTTGTTCCTCGAGAATTTAGACCCATCATCCTCGAGTATTTGGCATGATCTTGCATAGAAAAGAACAATCGTTAGGGGGAAAATGTACCACAACTCCATAGCACGACTTTAGAACATGAAGAATGGAAATATTTCGTAAAACGTTTCATAGCCTCCTATTCATAGTAATGGCCCGCTTCACAACCATGAATAGGACTCTAATTGACATAATGATTGGACTTTGATGATCTATCAACCTAGTGCTCTGATGCCAAGTTTGCCACGACCCAAGCCTACGGCCTAGATGTGACACGGCAAATGGGAAACACGAAGGAACCCCAAATAAGAATCTTAACTTGTCATTACACATCATTGGTCGCGAAAATGTATAGAAGACATAAAAAGTAAGAATGGGGCAAAGGGTTAAGGGGAAAGTTTGCGTAAACATCATAATCAAGAGACAAGAGTCAGAGCTCATATCATAGATACATAACATGTCCAGTAAACAACACTAATACATAGATAAGAGCGGGGGCTAAGGTAAAGCAATTGGGCTCACAGTCATAGTCAAAATATAACATAAAGAAGAATATCACAATAAATAATAAGAGCAACAAAGACTAAGGTCCCCGAAGTGGACGACACACCAATAAGCTTGAGTAGTACCGATCTAGCCACATAGGGGAGGAGGATGATCAACTTTGGCACCGGTTCCTACATGGTGATATCATATACGCAAGAGTATGTGTTAGTACATCTAAATGTTCTAAGTATATAGGATGCAATGCAACAAGAGATAGGCACCTTAATCAAAATGCAAATCAATAGGCAATAGGTATAATATAAAAAATGACATGTATGATCAATGCAAAAATATAACATGCTTAAGTATCTCATGCTCATATAGGATATCGTATGTGTAGAGGAGACCAAGCTAGATTTCCAAAGTACAAACCCCTTGGATGTTTAGTAATGATAGCACCCATCACCCCAGTGTGTGAGGTACAAACCCCTCATTTAGGTTAGTGGCAATTTCACCTACCACCCTGGTGTGTGAGGTACAAACCCCTCATCTAGGTTAGTGGAAATTTCACCTACCACCCTAATCTGTAAGGTACAAACCCCTCAACTAGGTTAGTGAAAATCTCACCTACCACACTAGTGTTTGAGATATTAACCCCTCAACGAGGTTCCCCGGGCTCTTAGTCCCCCCAAGATCGAGTTTGGTCTAATGCAATACTTTATATTAGAATTCATCATATACATATGCTCGTTTCATTAGCATATAGTAATTCATATCATATCTCATGCTTTGGACCTTCAATTCCTCAAGAAACCATAACCAGATATTTTATCAAACACTTGGCGGGTGTGTAACGACGGTACAAACCATGCAATTTAAAGATGAAATCATGTAGGTAAGTCCATTGTAAAACTATCAATCGACACCGTGCAGCACCCTCAAGCAATGAACATAAATGCCCCTCATCAAATCTTACAATAGATCTAAGTTTTATGATTCAAAACATAGTAAAATAATCATAACTTTACATAGCTTTAACATAGTTTATAGACATGTTCATACAAGTAAACACATTTGTAAAATCAACTTTAAATCAGTAAATTTATGTTAAAAAGAGATTAGAGAACTATGGGTGGAAGGACCCAATGGCTAGGCTAAAACCCCCATACCTTAGCTTTGGAGAAGTTCTTGATGAAGTTGAAAATGAAGGCTTGAAGCTTAAAGGAAATCCTTTATTTCAGATGAGGGTTTTGAGACTTGAATTTAGGAGTGAAAAACTTGGCTAAGTGTTAGAGTGAGTATTAGTAAATGTTTAGGATGATATGAGGGTGAAAAATGACTTAGTATGGGTAAAAAACATGTTTGAGAACACTTAGGCCCAAGACTTAAAAGTCTTGGGCCGCACAGAAAATCACTAGATAGAAAAATACATCTCTCTTCATCGCAGAGAGGACATGGAGACAACTTCTCTTCATCTGCGCACCCTTGGCGTGTCACACCAGGGGCACAAATTTCTCACTGGAATTTGTCACTTGAAAAAAATCATAATTGCCATTCTTTTTCTTTTAAATCGGGGTTAGACCCTTTTTCACCGAATTTTGACTACTTGAACATGAAGGTGAAGTCAGATTTTCAAAATAATGAAAAAATTTTGTGATATATGGAATTTAATATTTCGAGCACTTCCGAGGCACATTTTCGGGCACTCTTTCTTTGGGTCATTTTTCCATAATCGTAATTTTTATATATCTCAAAATTTATGTGTGATATCGAAAATCTGACTTCATATTCGTAATCAAGGGGTAAAATTGAGTGGGCAATAGGTCTAACCCCGATTATAGAGCAACCATATAAAAATTTCAATTTCCCAAAAACTCAATTTCTAGAATCGATCTGCATTGATACCACGATGTGTAGCAGTTACAGACCTATGTAAAAATATCCTCCGCATCGCGGATCAAATGCGGACCTATGCTATTTTGTTGGCAGTTTTTCCAGTTTGGTCCAAGGCTTTTAGGTCTTGGGCCTAAGCCTCCCCATACGTAAAATAGCTATACTTAGCCATATTTCACATTCATATCATACAAGACATTCCCCAATACTCTCTCAAACACTTCAAAAAATATTGTATCTGAAATTCAAGTGCCAAAACTCATTCAGGATCTTAAGGATTTGACTCAAGCTTCAAGTCTCCATTTCCAATCTTCATCAAGGAATTCTCTAAAATCAAGTTATGTGAGTTTCAACTATTGGGTCCTTTCACTCATGGTGCCCAAGCTTCCTTATTACATAAAACTCATATTTCTAATTTGATTTACTTATGGGTCTTACTATGAATTTGAATATGAACTATGTTGGGGTTTCATAAAATTTTGATTGTTTAAGTATGTTTTGAGCTATGAATCTTTGATCTATCTTGAGATTTGATGAAGTGCGTTGATGTATATTGCTTGAGGGTACTACCAAGTATTAGTGGGGGTTTTACATCAAATTTACTTGCATGATTTCACTCTTGAATTGCATGGTTTTATACTAGCATTATACACCCGCCAAGTGTTTGATAAAATGTCCGGTTAATGCTTCTTGAGTTGTTGAAGGCCTAATGCATGGTATAGGAGAAGTGACTTTATGATTATGAAAGAGATGTGTATAAGTGTGGATTTTATGAATGGTATGTATAGTGTTGGAAGTTGATCAATTGCCTTGTTTCGGCGGGGGGTGGGGGGGGGGGGTGGTGGGGGGGGGGGGGGGGGGGGGGGGGGGGGGGGTGTGGGGCGGGGGGAGGGTAGTAGGCCCGAACGACCATGTTGGAGGGTATGTACCTCAATTGCCTCGCTTGGGATGTAGTAGGCTCGTCTAACCATGTTTGGGGGTATGTACCTCAATTGCCTTACTCGAGAGGTAGTAGGCCCGTGTAACCATGTTGGAGGGGTTTGTAGCTCATCCGCCTCGCTTGGTGGGTGGTAGGCCCTTGCAACCACATCGAGGGGTTGGCACCTCAATCGCCTCCCCAAAGAGGTAGTAGGCCTTGGTTACTTATGATGGTCTCTGCCTACACATGTAAAATGTTCTATGTCGGCATGTTTTACTAAAAGCATTATTCATTCATGCCATATTGGAATATGCTCATTTATTGCCTAAATATGCATATCGATTATGTTGCCTATCCATTATTGTATTACATCCTACATACTTGGTACATTCAAATGTATTAACGCATACTCTATACCTAAATGATGTTACCATATAAGAAACAGTGCTCCACTTGATCATCCTCCTCCATGAGGCTAGTATGATTACTCTCAAAGCAAGTTGATGAGTCCTCAAGTTTGGGGACAATGTCTTTGATCTTAAGCTTTGTATAAAGACTCTCTTTCCTTTTATTATATGCTAAACTATGAGAGTGAGCCCGGTTACTTGTCTTGGCCCCCGCTAAGTTCTATGTTTGGAGGTGTTTTAGACAAGTTATGTAATAGTGCTATAAGCTTTCACTCTCCATACTCTTTGATGTTTATGATATGAAAGATGTCCCTTAGCCCCGTTTCTCCTTTTTCTATCTATTCTTGTTATTTTATTACTTCTGCAACCAAGGATGTGTAATAATGTGTTAAGAGGCTTGATTGGGGTCCCTTCGTGTTCCCCATTTACCATGTCACATCAAGGCCCTAGGCTTTGGTTGTGACCGTTTAGAGAATAAATACTTCATATAAGGATCCCTTAAGTCGAACCCCCATCTTAAGCCTTAATCAGTGCTAAGTCTAATCACACAGAATACTTGAAATAAAGTAACTTGAATAACTTGTAAGAAACATGATAACATGACATGAGTAGCTCTTTCACATTCTTGACCCCTACTAGTGAGACTAACTTGAACATCAGAGTAGATAATAATCATACATTATCCCTTGCTTTGACATGGCTCATAAGAGGTAAAAATCTTGAAATAGGGATCAACTTAATAAATGTAAAATCGTACATACTTTTCATGAATTCAACACATGCTTGAAAGGCCTTAATCATCAATGAAATTCACTTGACTTGTAAATCATGTATAGATTGACACACCCCAAAAATTGCCCGAAAATGTGCCTCAAATTGTCCAGAATTTTGAGATCCATATATCTAATATTCCATTCGTTATTTCAAAAATTCAACTTCATATTCTTGTTCAGGAGATTAAAATTAGGGGGGGGGGTGAAGGGTCTAACCCTGAATTTATTGCAGCCGTATCGAATTATGGTTTTTCAAGTTGGAACAAAATAGTGTTGTTTTCGCGTTCCCTGGGCGACGTGCACATGAGTTAAAATTGGTCTAATTTTGGACTTTATTCCAAGACTTTTAAGTCTTGGGCCAAAGTGTTCCCAAATACTTTTTTACCTATACTTAGCCTCATTTGACCGTATATCATCCAAAACATTTCTCAATACTCACTGAAACCCTTAGTCCTATATTTCTCTCAAGATTCAAGTGTCAAACCCTCATCCCAACTAAGGTTTTCCTTCAAGGTTATTCTTCACGCTTCAAGTCTCCATTTGCAATCTTCACCAAGTTCATCTCCAAGCTAAGGTATGTAGGTTTCTTTCATAGGTTCCTTTCACCCATGATACCCAAGCCTCCTTTTACTCCAATTGCATGATTTAAAGTTGATTTACCAATGGTTCTTTATTATTATGAAATCCTCTGCACGCTAGTTAAAGCTATGTGAAATTGTGACTGTTTTGCTATGTTTTGTGCTAAAAATCTTTGATCTATTGTATGATTTCAGAACTGGTTTTGATGTATATTGCTTGAGGGTGTTGCAAAGTGTTGATTGATGACATTACAATGGATTTTCTTGCATGATTTCATCTCTATATTTCATGGTCGCATTATACACCCTATAAGTGTTTGATAAAATATCTGGATGTGGTTTCTTATGGAGTTGAAGGTCCAAATCATGAGATATGATAAGATTGACTGTATGATGGTGGCATGAGCTTATTTATATAATATTCTATACAAAGTGTTGCATTAGATCATAACCAATCCGGGTAACCTAGTTTAGGGTTAAAATATCAACTACTAGGGTGATGGGTTCTATCATTAGTAACCTTAATAAAGGGTTTGTTCCTCACAACCTAAGGTGATGGGTGCTATAATCACTAACTTTGATGAGGGGTTTGTACCTCACACAATAGGGTGATGGGTGCTATCATCACTAACCTTAATGAAGGGTTCGTACCTCACACACTAACCTACCATGGGGTTTGTACTTTGGAACTCTAGCTTGGTCTTTTCTACACATATGATATCATATATGAGTATGAGTTACTTAAGCATGTTTCTCTTCTGCATTGATCATACATGCCGTATTTTTATATAATACCTAATGCCTATTGTTATACATTTTGACTATGATGCCTAATTCTTGTTGCATTGCATCCTACATACCTAGTATATTCAAACATACTAACGCATACTGTTTCCTATATGATATCACCATGTAGGGATCGAAGCTCAAGTTGATCATCCTCCTCCTTCGCATGGCTAATTCGGTAATACTCAAGCTAGTTGGTGAATCTTCCATTTCGGGGTCATTAGTATCTGTTTCTCTTATTACATATTGAGACACTCTTCTTTATTTTCTATATTGACTATAAGGGTGAGCCTGGTCACTTTGTCTTGGCCCCCACTCTTATCTATGTAATAGAGGTGTTGTTGGAATTCTATGAATCTATGATATGAACCTTCACTCTATTGTCTCTTGATTATTATCTTATGCAAGCTTTTTCCCTCAGACCTAGTTCCCCTTGTTTATGTCTCTTATGTTGTTTTACATTGCTTTCGTGACCAAGGATATGTAATGATATGTTATGAGGCTTGTTTAGGGTTCCTCCGGGCTCCCCATTCGCCGGTCACATCTAGACCCTAGGCTTGGGTCTTGACAAAGATTTTATCAGAGCACTAGGTTGGTAGATGCTCGGATTCGAACACCCCACGTTAATTAGAGTCATATTCATGGTCGTGTTGTGCTCCACAACTATGAATAGGAGGGTTTGAGATGTTTTAGGAAATGTTTCACTTCTTCATGATCTATGTCGTGCGATAGAGTTAGGTACCCTAGGGCTTATTGCTAACTCCTAACCTCTACATTTCTGGATATGTCTCAAGTTACCCAGGATGGTGCTATGATTAATGTAGATATTTGCAATGCTCTATGGAAAGTGGCCAAAGCGGCGG
>JAPFFP010107487.1:0-19012 GCA_026153255.1 Solanum medicagineum
CTGGAACGTTCAGACAACTGATACCTCTATCACAAGTCCCATCTGTAATAGGTGTGAGCTACAGGCGTTACGTATCGCCGTCCCTGTAGTCACATCATATAACATAGGTGAAATACAGGCATTACGTATCGCCGTCCCTGTATTCACGGTATGAGATAGGGAGAGTGATAGAGTTGGTGGGATACAGGCGTTACGTATCGCCGTCCCTGTATCCACCTCTGAGGACAGTATAATATAAGTGAAATATAGGCATTACGTATCGCCGTCCCTGTATTCACTATATGGGATAGGTGATCTATTTCTTACAGTTGCATTTTTATGATATGTTATTGTCTATGTCAGTACTTACAGCTTTACATATTCAGTACGTTCTCCGTACTGACCCCCCCTCTTTGCGAGGGCTGCGTTTCATGCCCGCAGGTACTGACGTACAGGTGAGAGACGCATTGACATAGGACCTCCATTTCAGCGTAGCACTCTTTTGTTCAGGAGTGAGCACCTGAGCCGTTCGTGCTACTTGTAGTTTTCATTTGTTGATGTACATGTACTTTTCATTTCGATATCGTGTATAGAGGTCTGTGGATACCTGTGGGTGGCACTTGTGCGAGTTTGTATGTATTTCGAGTCTATTGTGTATGTGGGATTTTATTAGGCGGCGGGACCGCAGCGGAGACCTTGTCGGCCCGCTTTTGTGTTGTTGATGTTATTGTATATAGTTATGTATCTATTGCTGGGTGTTGGCTGAGTTTCCGTGCAGGTGGTTTAGTCAGTAAAACAAAGGAAACTCTGCCGAATTTTCTGTAGAATTGTTAAGCTTATAATATGATAATTGTGATTTAGTATTCGGATTAGTGCCTAATCGGCACTAGTCACGGCCCCGGGGTCGGGTCGTGACAAGTGTAAAGTAGAAAAATGAAACTAGAATTTCCTAGAAAATGATTTTATTTGCAGAGAAGTTGGACGGTGGTGGAGATTGTGGACCTAGTAGGGTAGTGACAGAGATGAAAATAAAACTGACCTTTTGGATTAAACAAATCAGATCCCCGCTTCTTCTTTCTTGTTCTTTATTTTTAAATTTGATGTTTGTTATTGCTGCACATATTAGAATTACTTTTTGAAAATTTTATCTTTTATGTGTTTTCTATTGAAGGAATTTGGATTGGGTCATTTTCATATTAATAAATATTTATTTATGTTTGAAAAGTTGTGTTCCTTTAGAATTATAAATATTTTTTTAGAAAAAAGTAACATAAACTTTTTCTGCAAAATAGATTTTTTTTTCTTTTTCCTTGTTTCTCTTTTTCAATTCCAGTAAAGTTCTAGTGAAGATTGTTGAGTAGATAAAAGCGTGTGAATAACTCTGTAACAGTTACGGTTATAGACTGTGACTTTATATAATATAGTTCATTTTTATATGTAATTGCACTTTTTGACTGGTGAAACAAATTTAATAATCCTGCAAACTAAGTGATTAATTAGATTCTACATTGGTATCCAAGCATAGGTTATTTGTTTCCGAGTTTAGATGAAAACAGTGTTGGAACTGTCCTAATTTACTGTTGCTAGTATGTTTTTTTGTGTGTGGTATTTTTCGACAAAATCACCATTTATGATTCGGAATGATTTTGAGACAATAGAATAACCACATGAATGGTATCCCGTAAAGAATTTTTTTTTAAAGAAAGTTTGTCTTGTTTTCTGTTACAAGAACCATACAATGTTGGTGGTATTGGTCAAAATTTTTTTCACTGTTTTCACGGGACCTTATATTTTGTAAGAGTAGAGGAGTCCAGATTAATATTATCCTTGGCTTCCTTGTGGAGGTTTGGAAAAAGTTTTTCATTGGTTTATTAATGTTAGTAATTTTTTCCAAGTTTTAGCATTTTGGAAAAACAAAACTTTAATGAAACTTTTCTTTGTTTTGTGTAAAGAATGATAGGACTAGTGGAATTTGGAGTTCTAAGCATTATACTTGTTTAGTATATTGGCCGAATTATTTTAAAAAAAGGAGGAGGAAACAATAATGTACTCCATTCAATTTCCTGTTTGGATTCTTGTTTAAACAAAAAAAGGGGAAAAAGAAAGGGTTTTCCCCACAAAGAAGTCTGAGACAAACTTTTTTTCTTGAAAAAGATGCTAAATCTTTTAAATGAAATTGTTTTTCACTCTGTGAAGTTATCAGTAAGGCCACAAGATAATAGACTCCTCTTATAATGATGACACTTGATTTACTGTAACCCCATTTATTTGACAAGATATTTTAGGCGTGGGAAAAAAAATCAGAAAATCGAACTAATTTTATTTTTTGCTGTCGATTTTTTTGGTTTTTCAGTTTGATTTTGATTCTTTTGTTCGGAAACTTCGATTCAGGTCTCAGTGTAAGGGTCCTGAAATTGTGGTGCACCGAAAAATCAAAGTTTTATTATAATATATACTTCTAAATTTTTATTTTTAAATTTTAACCCAAGCCCAACCCAATTTTAACACAAGCACATATTTGTAAATTTTATTATAATATACATATATATATTGTAGTTCTTTGGATGTGGTTGGTGCTTTACCCTATATGTGATATTTTTTTAACTTTATGTGGTTCTACTACTGCCTACTGGAAGGTGCTTTCACTTTATAATATATATATCAAGCTCCTATAGTTGTTGTGCTACTGACCCTTTATGTTTATATGTATATAATATATACTAGAGGACCCTAAATCCAGTGTAATGTTAGCTTCTTAGGCCATCATCTAGACTCAGATGACGGAAACCAATTTTAAATGATCTTTAATCTTCACTCTATACGATTTTCATTTTATTTTTAATTTGCACCGAAAATCATTTTTAAAATATTGAAATAAATTGAATCAAAATTAAAAAAATCGAACTGAACCGATCTGGTATGGTGTGGACTATGGAGTACACTTTTTCAAAATCAAAAGTCGAAGAATCGAACCAAAATTTGCTAAAATCGAACTGAAGAACCAAACATCCACTCGTAAGATATTTTTTTTTTAAAAAAGGGTGTTGACATATTTGTTTAAGAAAAAACATATTCATAAAGTGGTTTTTTTATTAATTGACATATGGCTTGTTATTTTTATTATAGGCACTCGATTATCTTAAATTCTAAAAGTTGATCGTAAAATATTTTTGGTTAAATTCCTATAAGGTTCTTTTTATACAAGTTGTTGTATAATTGTTTCATATGTGGCTAGTTCTGATAATTTTCTTTAATACCAGACAATCATGGTATTGATAAAGACACCCGGATGAGTTTTCACAAAGCAACAGAAGGATAGGGTGAAAATTATGATTGACAATTTGGTTAATCTTCCGCCAGAATTCAATGTTGAAGATGATGATCTTACAAAATTTGTGAAACACATAATGAGAATTAACAAGATAATTCAAGAAGTTGTGTGGGCTGGGGGTTACCTTTACGATTTGCGTTATCCGATGATACTCAAAAGAAAATTCTTAACAAATGTTGGGATGAATTACATATCAAAAGATCGAGATCTTACAAGTCATTGGTCCAACATTTTATAGATAAAGATGTTGACTTGGAAGTAAAGAAGATTGTGTGTCATTTTAGCTGCCTATAAATATAAATTGTCTTTGGACTTGAGTATAGATTTTACTTTATCTATTCCTGTTCACAAAAAGATATTACAGTGATCATGTGTATTGTATTTGTATAATGATTGTTTGTATGACATGATTTATGTGAATTTATATATTAATTATTATTAAGTGTTTCTATATATGTTGTAGAGTTTATGCATATTTAATCTTGAATTTATGTGAGTTAAGATAAGTGATTCATAGATGACTAACTATGTTAAATTTAAGCCAAAACAACATGCATAGTTGTCTCATTTTATGTTATGCTTATTTAAATCAGTATGTTTGCAAAGAATATTAAACTTCACAAAAGTGATAAGCTTTATGGTTATAACGATAAAATCAAGTATGTCTCGGAAGAGTAAGAAACTCTTAAAGCTCTAAATGTATTTGTGACACTTCTCGAAAATGGTTATACCCTCCAACATATAAAAGTTTCAAAGAAGCCTAAGATTAGTCAACAAGGAGACAAAAAATATTTCTTCTCCAAATAAAAATATTTCTATGGCTAAGATTAAGTGTTATAACTGTAAGAACAAGGGAAATTTTGCTTATGACTGTCGTGAACCTAAAATGGTATATGACTTTATGAAAAATGTATATAGTGATATAAATGTTTCTTGTTCTGCTTTTTTTAGCTGAATCACTTCCTATGTGGATTGTAGATTCAGGAGCCACTGAATATATATCGGCAGAAACAGATTCTTTTGTAGATTATCGACAAATCCCACGAGGATCTAAATGGATGTATGTAGGAAACAACTCCAAAGAGGAGGTCAAAGGGATTGGTACCTGCAAACTTGAAATGCAAGGTGGCCGAACTTTGCTCCTACATGATATATTATTTGCCCTATTGATTCTTCATATTCTAGTGCCAGTCCGAATGTTAATTAAAATCGATTTTAACTTTTTCTTTCATGAACATGATTTGGTTATGTTTTGGGTAAAATAAAATATGGAACTGGTTATTTTTATGATCAATTTTTTGTACTGGATATTTGTAAAAGTCCAAATAGTTACAATATTAGTTTTTCCTTATTTATGTCTTCTAATTATGAGAACGATCTAAATACATGGCATGCGAGGCTTGGCCATATTGGTGTCACGACCCAAGCCTAGGGCCTAGACGTAGAATGGCAAATGAGAAGTCTGAAGACTATCCAAACATGCCTCTTGATTGTAACATGCACACATCCTTGGTTGCGGAAGTAAAATAGGCATAAACAAGATTTGAATATAAAAAGAGAATTGGGACTAAGGGAAAAAGTACTTCATGAACGTAACGTCATAAGACAAGTCAAATTTGGTAGTATGAATACATAAGGTCCAATAACACCACTACATATAGAATGGAGCAGGGGCCAAGATACTCTCTAGGCTTACCCTCATGGTAGTAAGTATTCAACAAAGAGAAAGAGTCTCTACATAACATGAAAGAAATAGATATTGTCATGGGAGTTGAGGACTCACCAAAGTTTGCTTCAAAAGATCGTACTAGTCACGTGGAGGAGGAGGATGGTCAAATGGAGCTCCGATCCCTACATGGTGATATCATACAAGCATAAAGTATGCGTTCGTATGTTTGAATGTACTAAGTATGCGGGATGCAATACAACAAAGACATACGCCAATATAATCAAAATGCATAGTAATAAACAATAAATAAGTGAGATTTCAATATGGAGTACATAATTTATACTTAAGTAAACATGCTTGTAAACTATACAATTTACATAATACATAACATATATGTGGGAAGAGACCTCAACTGACAAAGAATAAGACCAGACGAGCTACAACTTGAAATCCTGATGATTACCCCTTATTAGTTAAGAGGTGGTCTATTTTCCAAGGTAAACCATACTTCGCCTTAGGGGAGCCCATCCCATTTCACAGAAGTAACCCCCTTTATAGGAACTCGTCCCATTTCAGGGTGGATTTCATTAAGAAGTGCACTAAATGGATTCACTAGTAAAGCAAGGGTAAAGTATACTCCTATGTTGGCATATAACCTGAGGAAAGGAATATGAACCCATGAAAATGGTCAACGCAACATCCAATCCATCGGTGCTAAGCCTAATCTCATGGAATAATTGAAATATTCACACTTTAGCAATTTTTAAGAAACATGGAAACATGATATGAGTATCTCTAAACATCATTGACGTCTAATGGTGAGCCTAACTTTAAAACATAAGAATAAATCAGCATCAAATGTTACCCTTGCATTAACATTAAAAGCTCACAAGAGGTAAAATCTTTGAAAAAAGAGCTTAATTTGACATTTACAACATCATAGACATGTTCATGAATTCAATACATTTTGAAAGCCCAAAATCATAATGAAGTCACTTGACTCATAAATCATGCAATAGATCATCAATAACTTTAAGAATCCTTGAAAAGACATTTTATCAAACACATGGTGGGTTCATGATGTTAGTGCATAATCATGCAATTCAAGAGTGAAATAGAGCAAACAAAATATGTGAATCTACCACCAATACATTGTAAAACACTCATGTAAGGTACCTTGATTCGTGTATGAGAGACCTGTGACAACTACCCAACACCTAACTTGATTCAAACACAAGACGCTAACAGTATTCAAACACAAGAAGATAACAGTAAAACATTCTCATTGATCATGTTTATCCCCACTCAATAATGTAATTAGGCTGTCAATGAGGGTAGGCTATAGAGGCGCACAACTTAGCTTAGGTACTTTTAACCCTGTGAATCAATAATTAGGAAATTCAAACATAAGTGCGAGTATTGAGTCTTTATATGCGCAAAAATAGTAACAATCCTAGAATCTTGTTTACATTGACATTTTCTTCAAACTAAGTTGATAACAGTTGTCTTAATTAGTTATTTGAGCTTTAACTCATATTTTTCATCATTCCTCAAGAAAACACATGTAACATAACAATATACAATTTATGATTGAAATCTAATTTAAGTCCCTTGAGTTCGGCATTTAGCTCCTAATAAGGGCCACTGTATTACTTGGTTTGACCACACACACTTGCATGTACTAGGGAAGCAACAAGTTTTTGGCATCATTGTCGAGGACTTAAAATTAGAAATTAGTTAAGTTTTCAGAGTTGTTTTCTTTTGTTCACTGCGCTTGATCTTAGTCATGCTTTGTATGTAGGTATTTAGTTGGCTAAACTGTAGGAACCAAACTCTTGCTTTTCACAGTGTCGAAGGAGGGCTGGTATCTTGTACCCCATTCCACTGGTAGATTTAATTGAACAGGAAGACCAAAAGGATAACAAAAAGGAAGTTGAACCTATTACAAAAGAGATAGTTGAACATAATCTTGCACTAGCGGCTATGGCTAGGCCAGTCCGAGATGTGGCAATCCTATACACTATCAACGTGACAAACTATTTTTAGAAACCAAAGCCTAGTGGTCATTGGGAGCTCAAGAAGAATATGGTTCAATTGCTACACTCCATCAGGCAGTTTACTGGGCTGCCACATGAGGACCCTCTAGTTCATCTCCAGAATTTCTTAGAGATTGACGACACTTTCATCCCCACAAGAGTGAATAGAGATTATGTGAGAATTAATTTGTTTCCCTTTTCACTACTAGGGGAAGCAAGTAGGTGGTTACAAATTGAGCCACCCAACTCAATCACTTTATGGGATGCAAGCCAGAAAGTTCCTGATAAGATTCTTTTCATCCGGAAAGACAGCCAAGCTGAGGAGTGAAAATTTGAGTTTTAGACAAAGGCCTGGAGGGAACCTGTACCAAGCCTGGGACAGGTTCAAAACTCTCCATGTTAACTATCTCCATCATTCCCAAGATAATGAAGTGTTGGTTCATATCTTCATTGATGGTTTGGAACCCAACATGATGATTCTTCTTGATTTTACTATAGGTAGACATGCCCTTGAGAAGTCATATGATGAATTATATGCTCTACTAAATGGCATTGCACAAGGAAATCCTGAGTAGAATGGGGGATCTAGTAGACTAGGGGTTCAGAAACAAGTGGACATGTTGCAGGTAGATACAATGTCTGCTTGCAAGCACACATATCAGCAATCAAAACATGCTTAGAATGAACTTCAACAATTGTCTTTGGGCCAACAACTAGCTCCAGTCAATATGGTCCAACAACAGAAGAATAATTGGTACGATATTTGTGGAGGTGGAGATCACACAACAGAATTTTGCGAGGCGAATCCAGAGGCTATGAATTTTGTTGGTAATGTAAATAGAGGTGGTCACCAAGGTTTTAGGAGTACCTATAATCCAAACTAGAGAGATAATCTAAACTTCTTTGGGGTGGAAATCAACAAAGTCAAGGGCCTCCTCAGCATAGACAACAAGGAGGAAGTTCATTCTACAATCAGCAGATGCAGTAGCCCGCAAAGCAAGCTAATGTGGGCATCATAAGTGATACTGAGGTGCTACAACAAATTCTAGCAAATGAGCAGTGGCAAGCAGATGAGATTTGTCAGAATAAACAAAGCCTCCAGAATCTAGAAAAGCAGTTTGGGTAATTGGAGAGCACAATAAATGTTAGACCTCAAGGTGGCTTGCCAGGGACCACAGACCCCAACCCAAAATAAGTTAATATTGGTAGAACAATAAGTGGGAGACTTTCGGAAGAATTAGTCCCAAAGCAAAGGGATGGGACTGACACAAACAATGACAAAGCGAATGAGGCTAGCAATCTGATGTGCTGTCAAAATATAGCATATTTGATGATTAAAACTTAGGATATTATGTGTTCTCAATGTGAAATTTATGGTTTTTATGTGTTTTTGGTGTATAGTTTGCAGGAAAGCAGGTTGGCATGATTTTTGGGGCAAAATTGCAGATCTTCTAGTTTTTGATGGTTTACGGGACACTCTACGAGTTGTAGAGGATTCTACAAGTCATAGAGTGGGTTTAGTGAAGATTTATAGTGAAAGATGAGGTCTAAAATTCAGCTATATAAGACTTCTATACGAGTCGTAGATCACTCTACAAGTCGTATAGAGTTGTTTCATGAAGAATTCTAATGAAGGACTAGTTGATGCAGATGAAGTTTATGAGAGTGCAATATGAGTTGTGAATCAGTCTAAGATTCATAAAGTGAATTCGTAGTAGTGAAGTCCAAGATCTCAAGAGGTGAATACAATACCCCGATTACGACTTGTATATCAGTTTCGACTCATAAATGCCTGTCATAGAAAGTCATCGACTAGTTTTTCTATTTTTAAGGAATTGTTTATAAATATAATAAATATTAATTTTTGGGTCATTATTCAGGGGAGTACAGTTGAGGACGTCATAGAATGTACTTTTAAGGTTTTGTACTTAGAGACTCAATATTGAAGAGGAGAATACACTTGTAGATTCATTGTATTTTCAAATCTTGTGATTCTCAATATATTTTGGATTTGCTTGTTCTTCTACTCAATTGGGTAGGTGATTAATTACATTTTCTCAATTCATAGTTTCTTCATCTACCCATAGCATGAGTAGCTAAATCCACTACTTGGAGTTGTGGAAACCATGAAGAGCTAACCAAATAAACCTAGATAATTTGCAATTCTTGGAATGGGTACTTTTATGTGTTAATCAATTCTCTTTGTTTTGCATGTTTTCTAGTTGTGGCCAACATTAGAACTTGCCTAGTTTTACCTTCCCGATCCAGGTGGTAATGAATAGGAATAGAGATTGGTTAACAGAATTCGATGATGTGTTCTCGTCTAATCAACCAAACTAGACCAAGGGGAGGTTGACTGGGACTATGGGTAATGGTTAGTATTGCACAATCTAGAGATAGGCTAAGTCACATAGTGAGATTTTCCTCTCATCTCTGACCAAAGGGCTTGGTAAACTTAAATTACCATGCTGCATGTTATATTCTACTTGAGAATTGGGTTATCTGAGGATATTGAGTTGGTGAATCACGGGGAACACAATATACAAGTTGCTCTCCATTATTGATTGCTTCTTTTTATAGTTACTTTAGTTTAATTAATTATCAATTATTGCGTAACCCCCTTCGGGGAATGGAGTTGTTAATTACTTGAATTGCGTATTAGTAAATTCATTGTGAGTCTTTGTATTCTCTGTGGGATTCAACTCTAACCCTAGTTAGGTTTTATATTTGACAATGATCGCTTTATCCTTCAAAAGTGAGGTATAACTTGGGCGTGATCAAAGATTGTTGCACCGTTGCCAGGGAGTACAACTAGACTTAAT
Organism: Solanum medicagineum; assembly: GCA_026153255.1. Lineage (NCBI taxonomy): Eukaryota > Viridiplantae > Streptophyta > Magnoliopsida > Solanales > Solanaceae > Solanum > Solanum medicagineum. Next base: position 9,838 of record JAPFFP010107487.1, read on the forward strand.
TTAATTCACTAGTAATTGTAATTCAAGTGCTAATCCCTATTTCCCTTGTATTTTACTTTTATATTTGTTTTGTTTCTTTGCAAGGTATACTAGGAGTGTATGCCCAACACTAATAGTCAAGGCAATCCCTTAACTCCACCTGATCCAGAAATCTAAAGAATTACAAGAAGAATGACCCAAGAAAATGCTAACATTGCTAGTAATGCAGCCTTGAATCGGAATGTTAATGATGATGATTGGAATAACAATCCACCTCCTTTGGAAAATATTCAATGACAATGCTTACCGGTGGAATCAATATAGGTTGAACCCTATGGCTATGGATGTGACCGGAGCTATTGAGTTGCCACTACTACTAGCTGACACAAAGTTCACAGTTTCTAGTGGGTTAATTCAAATGCTGCAAGACCGTGGGTTATTTGCAGGCCTATCATCAGAGGATCCATATAGCCACTTGCACAATGTGGCATTTCTTTGTATTAGTTTGATGGGGACACATAATCTATCTATGGATGCTGTGGGACTTCATGTCTTCCCATTGTCTCTTACTGGCAATGCTGCATTATGACTATTTGAGCTTCCACAAGGTTTGATAACCAGTTGGATAGAACTGCAAAGGGCTTTCTTAGCAAGGTACTTCATTAAACCAAACAGGCTTAAGATGGAGGACCAGATCAATCAATTCAACCAAATCCCTGGAGATTCAATTCTTTATACATGGGAGCGATTCAATAGATGCTTGAGGAACATACCGAATCATGAGATTCCTAGGAATGTCCTAGTTGAAAATTTCTACCAAGCTCTAGATGCTAACAATCAAGCATGTGCAGATGCCCTCCTGGGAAGTAGGTTTCTAGAGCAACCATTCGCAGAGATTAGTAGTAGGGTTCAGTGGCAAAGGGTTAAGCAAGATGGTCCTAAACACAAACTTATACAACTACAGGGGTTTATTAGATCATTTTGCCCATTTTCTTTTTTAATGTATTTATCCTTGCTAATAACTTTAGGCATGTGTTTGCCCGCTCATGTTCACATGGAATAAAATTGCACTATTAACTGATGACTATCAAGTCTTATGCTTTTAGCTTAAGCATAATTATCACATCAGTGTACATTCAATATAATGTGGGAAAATCCTCAACAATCAATTTAATCACGGAGATGTTCATGCCAGATAAATATTTGGAAGGTCTTCCTTTTCAAAACATGTTAGCTTATTGTTGCGTGTGCGGTGTGCCGACCTATTACTCCTTTACAGTACAAAGAAGAAAATAACATATGTACAAATAGACTAAATTACAAATATTCATGTTAGTTCTATAAGATAGTACACTTGAGGAAAAAATATTACAACAATAAAAATCCTCAGTTATTGTGATAGACCCACAGGTAGTCCATCCTTTCAAAAGCAACATGCATTGTCCTCGATGCATCATCTTATACAATATTGGAAGTAAGGCACACCTGTAAAATCCTAGAATTCTGAATCTATCAATACGAACAAGCTTCAATAGTCCTAGGAACATCAACAATGGTGTCGGTGATAATCGATACACACAAAATGAGGGTGTCATTAGTTCCGATAACCTTAATAGTAGTAACCTCGACAAGTGATGGCGAAGTGATAAGCATTTGTGGCTTGTACAGTGTTAGCTCCACTAGCCGATTTATTTACACCTATTGATCTCAAGCTAGAGGAGGATCCACTAACATAGGCTCGCAAATCCGCAAGTATTAACTATTCATCTTCTCTCCAACGTCTTTGTGCCTCTTTAAATTCACAAGTCTCTTTTGTTACTTTCTCTAATATAAGTGAAATCTATTTTTGTGGTCGTACCCTTCTGTAACACTCGGTAATATTATCAGAATATCCTTAGAGCAGAGAGGTGCGCATAATGCGTCTTTCCATGCTCCGATGACAAATTTGAGACTGGATATGCGATCAACATGAAAAATTGAGTGGATAAATGGTCTCGGTTGATTTTTTAGAGCAACCAGATCAAAAGATAATTTTTCAATGTGAATACGCGAACTAGTGAGGGTGTCAACAGAGGTGTGATGCGCCTCCATCGTGGACCAACACTTTGCTTTGTCCCCAAAAACTTTCTACTGGATTAGAAACCTCGCTCAGAAAATTTTCGATGAAAAATACCAAAAAAATTACACAGTCCACATCGCGGACCCCATGTCCCGAGATGGGCTTTTTTTGAATTTCGTGAGAGGCATTCTAGACCTTTTCAAACCCTCCTGGACTTCATGTATGATCAAAATAGGTCATTTTAAAAATAAAAAGGGTCTTTAACCCATTCTAAGCGCTTTGTAAGTCCTTGAAAAAGACTAAGGTTAAAGAGAACAAAAGAGGAGCGAGAAATTTAAAAGTTCAAAGAGAGTTCCTTGAGGTTAATTGTCCAAAAGCTTTAATTCAGATATGTAAGGCTAAACAAAAACATGAGATTGTTCTTTCATGTGCCCCATAGATAGTAATAGAGGAGTTGAGAGTACATGAGTCCCCATATATGTTTCTTGAAATACTTTCTTGAAGATTTTCTTGAAAATTATATAAATTACATGTATTTTCATATATTGATGATTATCATAAACTTGTTTCCTTAAATTGAATACTTTTCATGAGATATTGTGTAACCCTGCATGTTGTTTGTGAAAGCATATATGAATGAACCTAGGGATTGAGGTTAGAGCTTTGATTTATGAATGTCAATTTTGATTGTGATGTGAGAATGAGAATGAATTGATAGAACTTGATAGTCCTATGAGTCTCCATAAATGAGCTTTTATGATTTGTCTATTCGATTGTTCCCTTATAATTGATCCAAACCTTGAGCTATTGATTAAGAGTTGAATTGATGAGATGATTTGATTGGATTGATTATCTTATGAGCATTGAGTCTTGGGAGGAGTATCGAGCACCGAAAAAGTAAGAGTTAGTCCAACTCACACTCGTCAAACTATGTCGTCCAACGTAAGAATGGACTAAGTCCGTTAGAGTCGGACAAGTCTCTATCTTAAGGGCTAAGTCCGTTAGAGTAGGACAAGTTCTCACTTGACGGCTGAGTCCATTAGAGTCGGACAAGTTCTCACTCGAGGGCTAAGTCCATTGGAGTTGGACATGTCCTCACCTTATTGTCATGAAACAATAGGACTTACTAAGTTGATTGTCCAGATCCACTATTGATTCGATATGTTCTCTACCTGGCAAGTACGGAACGACTGTGGCAACATTAATGTGATTGTTGTACAATCACTGGCTCATAAGTGATTATTATCTAATAAGAGAAACTCCTAGAAAGTTCCAACATTGAGTACTCTGAGTCAAGATGAGATAAGATGAGTTGAGTTGATTTAATTTGAGATAAGTCATGATTTAATTGATGAGGTTTGATTGGTTGATGGGTCGCCTGTCTACTATATATTCTTGCTTTAGATAGACATTGGACATGTGATTTGTTATTATTCTGAGTTGATTGTTGTTCCATATTATTCTACATATTTCTTTTTCATTAAGCTATTTTACATACCATACATTCCATGTACTGACACTACTCAACGCTGCATTATTTTATGATATAAATACAGGGAATAAAGATCGTCAATAGGCGCATCGTTGAAGATCTGAGACGTTCAACTGATTGGTGAGCCTCTCCTACTTCGGAGGATCCATTACTTTTACTTCATCTTGCCTTAGAGTTGGATTTGATTAGATTTATTTTGATTGAGGTAGCCATGGGTCTGTCATTGGCACCACTTGATAGTGATAGAGGCTTTATAGACTAGAATCGGATGTTGATTGTTAAGACTTGATGAGCTAATTCTTTCTACTAGCCTTTTTAATTCTAATTCTAATTTGAGAATAGATGATATGTGCCCATTTACTTCCTTTTGGCTTCTGCTGATTAGTAGAGTTTATTGATTGAATAAATATAATGAGGCCAAGTGGTTCGATTGGGGACTAGCAATAGTGTCTGAGTTCCGTCCACGTCTAGGATACCCTCCTAGGGCGTGACAAACTTAGTATCAGAGCCCAAGTTCAAGTGTTCTAGGGAGTTTATAAAGTCATGTCTAGTAAAGTCTTGTTTATGTGTGTGTTGTCGACCACACTTCATATGCAGAAGACTATAGGACATTAGGAATTGTCTCACTTCTTTCTTATTCCAAATTCGTGCGATAGAGTTAAACTCTATGAAAGCTCTCTTCTTATTCATGTATTGCTCTAAACCTTTCGAATATACCTCATTCACAAGGTGATAGAGATAGTAATGTTCAAACTCTTTGCAATGAGATCCATAGAATAAGTAATCAGAATGGTAAAGAGACTGTACCAGGCTTGAGAGAAGCCGACTAGTGTGCTAAGTTGATTGACTAGAAAGAGTGTACTATTGCTCATATGAATCGTGCATTTGAGTTAGCTCTAGATGTACCCAGACCCCCCCTTTTCAAAACTTGCTTCCAATGTTATCCATGAGAGAGAAGTAAGATGTGAGGTCTTATACCACCCTGAGTAGGCTGTCATTCCAGAGCTAGAATGATGATGATGATGATGATAGAAAGGAAAGGACGATATAGTGAAAGTGGTAGTAGATTGATGCTTGTAGTTAGAGTTATGTAGCTATTAGGTAAGTAATAAGGTGATGAGTCGATTGCCATAAGTTTGATGAAAGAGTCGTAGGTACCCTATGATTGTCACGATGAGGTATAGACTGAGAGAGAGAGTTAGTGTCAGAATGTGTTAGAGAATGCTCAAAACTAGAAAGAGATCCATGTTGATGTATTTTGATATTCTATTTATGAGGGTGAAACATAGAGGTTGAATAGGGAAGAAGAGCGCTTTCAATGTGATAGAACTACACTAGGCTTATTATGCTGAAGTGAGAACCCCATGAGATTTATATAAGTTATGAGCTTAGCCCGGTTATAGTGAGTGGAGAAATGGTACTTGAGCTTCAAAGAGGGGATCTTTGAGTGATTAGTGGGCATATGCTCCAAAATTTACCTAGTAATTGTAAGATTCGTGTGATGATTGGAGAGGTGTGTGATAGATGCACATGGTAGTACCAAACTCTAAACTTGAATTTGAGGAGTAGTGGTAAAGAGGAGACAACATTGTGAGAGTGATAGTCTTAGATGGAGATTCGCTTTGAGAGGTTGCCATAGTGTGTATCCAAGAGGAAAACACTGATTTATAAGGAAAAGTGATGTTATGGGCAGAGTACAAGTGCCCCTTAGGTAAGATGAGTGAAATGAGGATAGCACAACAAATAAGAAGAGACTTGAGATATGTATCCATGATTGTGTAGTGGCGTGTGAAGCTCTAAGTTACGACTGCTATAAGAATCTAGATAGTTTATTTGAGTTGTCAATGTGAAGTAGGCTGATGTAAGCATTCTGTGTCATCCCGAGCAACTAAGTTGATTGGGGCTTATGTATAGATGATGATGAGTTTTCTATTATAGTCTAAGTCTTATACAAATGGGTTTATAGGAGCATAGAAGTTGAGTGTTAATAGGCAAAAAGAAGATGTTAGATTGTAAGAGTTGTGAAAAGTGGTTATGTACACCATTAATAGTAGCAAACACAGAGGGAGAGTTCCATAGAGACAAGAGGAAGCTAAGAGTGATATCATTGGAAAGAGTCTGATGAGTAGCTAGTTATATGTATGTGACAATAGCATAATATATTAGTTTAAGATATTTTTGTGGATAGTTATTCCTTGACCGTGTGGAGATATGAGCTTATAACATAGTAGAGGGAGATGATTCACTAATCTAGAGAGAGGACCTTGAGAGCTAAGGGGGAGATGATGTCGTGAGGAACCAAGTTAGATCTTGAGTTTTTGTAGAGAGGGGTTGATAGAGATAAGACATTAGTTTCTTGTCATACCATACATTCCTTATTCTTCCATTGAGGCGATGCTCTATTCCCGTTTGGTAAACGACTGCCATACCCATGGCTTACTCCCACATACCACTTGTTGATTGTCATTTATTTTGAGTTGTGAGGATGCAAATCAATGAATTCACTCATTAGTTTTGATCTTACCCCATGGAACTAAGAGTTTCCAATCCTGTGTTGAGTGAGATGTGACCGAAGTTTTTCACTATGCATAGTTCTGTGAACTTAGAATGAGTTTTAGTAGATGAAAGAGGTTGTAATTTATTATGAACTTTCTCAAATAATATTTCTCGATTGAATCATGCATGATCTTCGTTCAAGCCATTTGAGTGATCGTACTTTCTAGTATGGACAGGAATGTTGATGATAATAGATGAGTTATGGGTGATCGGAGAGAATGAGTACTCCTGAATTGTGATAATGGAGTTGAGTTTCTATCTTTGAGTTGATATTCCTTTGAGTCTCTGCGTACTTGAGTGTGCAAGTCCTTGATAGTATTTGTGTCTAATAATGATGTTGGAGATAAAGTTTAAATTCTAGATATGGAGTTTGAAGTCTATTCTTGAGAATGGGTATTCTAGTATCTGAGTATTTGAGTTCTTGATGGTATTCATGCTTATTTTGGATGGAGATGTAGTAGTTTGAGGTTTCGCCAAAGGGGGGGATGATGAGTTCCTCTAGGCCCTAGTAGTGATGCCGATAGTAGTAGACGGAGAATGAGGGTAGATGAGGAGGAGTGAATGTATCCTTATTATGACATTGGTATTGTACTTGTGTCATGTAGGGATAGAGATAGGGAAGAGGGGAGAGATGAGACCTTATGATGCGTAACAGATAGGTAAGAGTATGATGGTGTGTCTTCGAGTGGGAGCTCATTGAATAATGGAGGCAGAAGGGCTAAGTAGGCTTGAAAATTCTAAGACATAGTTGAAAGTGGTGAGAGTGATAGGCTTGAATGCGCGAGTATTAATGACAGACTATCGAAGACTTCGTGATTGTGAAGTAGTAAAGAGGACTAGTGATCTTTTAATGAAAGCCCCTATAGAAGTAAAGAGCTAAGTATTAAGGATTAGCCTTGTGTGAATATGATCGTCTTAAGGGTAGCACCTTAAGGCTCAGAAGTAGGCTTGAATGGATAAGAGGATGTGGATAGGTAGAGAGTTGAACAGGAGCTATAAGCTTAAGTTGGTGTAGTAGAGTGCCATGAAAAGGAGCACAATTGAGATGAGGTGCTAAGCTTGAGAGTTGTACATAGAGTCTTATGTATCGATGGTCCTATTCTCGATTAGAGTTGATAGTTTCCTTCCTGAGTTCGAAAGACGGATTGTCAAAGTGTTTAAACATTTCAAATTGATTAAGTTTAGACTTTCCATTCGTGTCTGATGATGAGAATGTTGAAGGTAATGTTCTTACCCTTAACTTAATTGATGTGCCTATTCTTGAGTCGATATATCTATTCATGAGTCTGAGTAGAATTTGTTGAGGTTGATGAGGAGTCGACAATTTGAGTCATTAAGTGAGTTTTGAGAAGAGTTTCGATTGTTATTCGTGCATTGATGTCTACCTTTACTCATAATTCGAGGACAAATGATTCCAAAGGAGATATAATGTAATAGTTGGTAAAATTACCAAAATAACCCTAGAGGAGAGATGTGCTCATAACGCTTCTACCCATGCACCGATGACAAATCCGAGGCTGGATATGCGATCAACAAGAAAAATTGAGTGGAAAAATGGCATCGATTGATTTTTGAAGCAACCAGATCAAAAGATAATTTTTCGATGCGAAAACGCAAACAATTGAGGGTTTGCGACAGAGGCGCGACACACCTCCATCACGGACCGACACTTAGCTTTGTCCCCCAAAAAATTTCTATTGGATTAGAAACCTTGTTCGGAGAATTTTCGGCAAAAAATACTACAAAATTACACAGTCGGTATTGCGGACACCATGTCCCCAGATGAACTTTTTTCGAATTTCGTAAGGGGCATTCTAGACCTTTTCAAACTCCTCTTGGACTTGATATATGATCAAAATAGGTTGTTTTAAGTATAGAAAGGGTTTTTAACCCATTCTAAGCCCTTTCTAAGTCCTTGAAAAAGACTAAGGTTAAAGAGAAGAGAAGAGGAGCGAGGAATTGAGAAGTTCGAAGAGAGTTCCTTGAGGTGGATTGTCCAAAAGCTTCAATACAGGTATGTAAGGCTAAACGAAAACATGGGATTGTTCTTCCATGTTCCCCATAGATTGTAATAGAGGAGTTGAGAGTCCATAAGTCCCCATATATGTTTCTTGAAATACTTCCTTGAAGATTTTCTTGAAAATTATATTATTACATGTATTTTCATATGTTAATGATCATCATAAACTTGTTTCCTTAAATTGAATACTTTTCATGAGATATTGTATAACCCTTACATGTTGATTTATGAAAGCATGCCTGAATGAATTTTGGGACTGAGTCTAGAGCCTTGAATTTTGAATGTCGATTGTGATTGTGATGTGAGAATGAGGATCAGTTGATAGAACTTGATAGTCCTACAAGTCTCCATAAATGAACTCTAATGATTTGTCTATTTAATTATTCCCTAATAATTGATCCAAGCCTTGTGCTATTGATTGAGAGTTGAATTGATGTGATGATTTGATTGGATTGATTGTCTTATGAGCATTAAGTCTTGGGAGGAGTATCAAGCATCGAAAGAGTGTAAGAGTTAGTCCAAATCGCACTTGTCAAACTACATCGCTAAGCATAGGAGTGGACTAAGTCAGTTTGAGTCAGAGAAGTCCCTATCTTAAAGGCTAGGTCTCTTAGAGTCGAACAAGTTCTCACATGAGGGCTAAGTCCGTTAGGGTCAGACAAGTTCTCACTCGAGGGCTAAGTCTGTTAGAGTCAGACAAGTTCTCATTCTATGGATTAAGTCCGTTAGGATCGGACAAGTCCTCACCTTATTGTCCTGAAACAATAGGATTTACTCAGTTGATTGTCCAGATCCTCTATGGATCCTGAAATGCCCCAAGAATAAAGTGACTGAAAATGTGCCTTGAAAATGCCTTTAATCGTAATTTCCATATATCTCAAAATAAGTGCGTGATATAAAAAATTTGACTTTATATTCGTGATCAGGGTCAAAATTGAGTGAGAAATAGGTATAACCCCAATTTTAGAACAACCGTATCAAAATTTGATTTCCCAAGTGAATAATGACCTTGTGGGAGCTGCTTTGGCCCTTTTTAAAAGGTGATATGTGCCGACCTAATGAGGCATTC
>JAPFFP010107517.1:0-19009 GCA_026153255.1 Solanum medicagineum
TGTGTCTGGGCTACTTTGTAGCTGCATCAGTGAATTGGTGTTGTGATACTTTGTAGCTGCATCAGTGAATTGGTGTTGTGAAAAATGTGATTAAGGCAAGGGGGTTATTTCTTCATTACATGGATAGGAAAATGAGTTCTCTTGAGGGATCTGAGATACATGCATCTGCAAAGATTTCTCAGAGTACTCTACCACCGAAGAAACGTATGGGAAAAGGAGGTATAGACCAGAAAAATGAATTATATACCTGTTGAAGAATCACTCAGTCTATCATTAAACATAAGAAATATGGATGTCAAAGGAGGAAAACTGTCTTTTCAGGAGTTGTATCAACCAAATCCATGGCGACTGAGACTCCAGGGAATTTAAGCATAACTAGAACTCAAATTTCAAATTCTTTTCCTGAGAAGAGAACCGTGCAGCATTCTATAGGATCAATAGGATATATGAAACCTAACAATTTTTCAAATATCAGAATAACTAAATCGAGCAAAAAACAAGTACAATCATCTAAAGGGTAAGTGTTCACAAATATCTCTGGTATTCATTACTTGTTCAGATTTATCCTCCTCTTATATTTTTATTCATCAGAACTTTCATTTTCTATCACATACTCTTATTAACTTTTTAAAACAAAATGCCATCGATATAGCTGGTCTAGAGTCGATATTATCTTTCAAAATAGTGATCTCCCTTACACTATCAATATATGCAAATCTTTCCTAGCAAAATTTATTTGCCTATATACTCTAAGTTGCTCGGACTCGGGTATGGGTGTCTGATATGGATGCAGATCTCGAGGTCGAATCCTTCATGATCTAATGTCCCCGACCTCTCAGGTCATGATGGCGCCTGTTAGATCCTGCCTACAGGCAAGCCAACCCAATCTCCACGTCCCCTATCCTGAATCAATAGCAATAAATATACTAACAACATATAAGTACAACGAACACAACCTACCCAGGACCTCAAAGTCACATGTATAGAGCTACTATAGACTCAAATTAAAATATACATATCGACATACATAACCAGAACAAGCATCTACACGTACAAAATCAACTATATATACAAGGCCAGTGTCCGAATACAAAAGACGGCCCACTAGGCAGAAGGAGATTGCAGAATGTCCAAAGCTGCTAATGCTCACCTATGTCTCCCGAATCATTAGGGTACTCCTAACTCAGTGCCTGCAGCTAGTACCTGGACCTGCACAATGGAAGATGCAAAAATGTAGGGGTGAGTACCAGAAAAGGCACCCAGTAGGCATCGTCGGCCAACCGAGTGAAATAGTGATCATAAATAATGCCCAAACATGTAGAAACTACTACATTATAGCAAAACAACCCAGATTAAGGCATAGGCATATTGGAAACCCTCAACCACAACAGAACCAACTGAAATGAAGTACAATGATAGAATAGACCAACCTAAATGGTGAACATCGATACCGACTGACGCAGACTGCGTAGGCTAATACTACAACTGCCCCCAACTGAGGCATAGTGTTGTACACGGTGCAAGACCCTAGTATCTACGTCTGTAGGCCAACTAGGGCCCCCATAAGCTTAGAAGGTACACCCGCGCACAATATAGAACCAACAGATGATCATATAATCCCTCAGAACCATCATAAAATCCCATAGAACCATCACAAAGCCTAGCTCTCCAAATCATCAGAACAAGGGTCGACTATACGTGGGTGTAAGACCCTAGTGTCTAAGCCTGAACGCCCCCTGAGCCCCCATGAGCCCAGGAGGTACACCCACGCACAATAACGGTGTGAATAGGTAGAGGAGTACAAGTGTCAGTAACAGATGGTATGAGATCACAACCAGTACAGGATATGGTACCACATAGGGCCTCGAACCCCCTAACTGCCACCTGGGACCTCGAACCCCTATAATGTCAATGGGGCCTTGAACCCCCTAACTGTCACGGGGCCTCAAACCCCTAACTGTCACCCGGGACCTCGAACCCCTAACCATCACTCGGGGCCTCGAACCCCTATAATATCAATAGGGCCTCGAACCCCCTTCCCAACCTAGCTTCTGGTCAGGGCAGTCAGCCAGCGCCAGATGGTTTGACATGTACATAACGGTGGGCCGTATCCCCTTCGGGAGAAAGAATCCCCCTAACACAATCAATAAGGCCTCAAACCCAAGGAAAATCAACTGGGCCTCGAACCCAGGAGTATTAATTGGACCTCGAATTAAAGAATAGTCAACTCGGCCTCGAACCCAACAATATCAATTAGGCTTCGAACCCAAAAATAATCAACTAGGCCTCAAACCCAAAAATAATCAACTGGGCCTCGAACCCAAAAATAGTAAATTGGGCCTCTCAAGTCACATCGTGTGTATATGTAACAGTATAGGCTCTGAAATATGCAAGTCTAGGGTAGCAATGGCTTAAGCGGGGCTAAGTCCCAATAGAAAGCAGATAACCAAAAGCATCATAAGTACAAATATCACACTAGACAGACCATTGATAAGCATAACAATTATCAGAGTAACAATAGGTAGCCCAGCTGATCAAACAACAATTATCCAGCTCAAAAATAGACAATCTAGTTAACTCCTAGGATGCAGCACACACCTCACCAATAGAGCCATAATCCGGATCCAATGGTGTGGCGAAAGTTTCCATTTGGGGCACATTTATCGATGACGTTGACTACAGTCAACTATTGACCCATTTCGGCAGCTAAATTTGCAAAACTCAATATAATTGCCGTGAACATGCCTCCAGCCTAATGTGGTCATTCCGGGGCTGATGGAACCGTCAGAATTCCGCTTCGAGGCCATTTACCAAAACTTTACTTGAAAATTCATTTTACGGTTACAATCTCTCGTTTAACACGAAAAGATGTATAATTGTCAAACGATTCACCCAACAATCAAACAATCAATGTCAACAAGTCACAAATAGCCTGCAATCACTATGCAAATGCTCAACCTGATAAAATATTCACGGAACCACAGAAATGACCCGGAGGGTCATTCCATCTAATTTTTATGATTTGGGGATATGGACCCATATATTTATACGGGTGCGAGGATTTGCCTAAATATAACTACAATATCTGAAAATAGAGTGATTAAACCTAAATTATGAGATTACAGGGAGCACGCGAGGAGAATCTCGGAAGGAGAATAAAGGAAAAGGAATGACATAGAAATTCCTATATAAAAAATATTCTGTTTTCTTCAATTTCACATTAGCTTTTGTATTGATTACAAAAATCACTAAAACTGTCCAAACTTTCCCTATCAATTTTGGTCAAAGTACTTGAAATCGGTTGACCAAATTGGACACGGTTTCCACACCCACACCCACACCCATGTCGTGTCGACATGGGAGCGGCACCAAAGTGAAGAGTACGAGAACTTAGTCTATACTTCCATCCTATTGATGTGGCCCCCGTTTTCGGTCATGATGATCCTACCATTCTGAAGTTTAGAAGTTCCGATGCTGTGAAAGCGAGTGGAATGATGAATCCACTTATGACACACCCTTGCGATCTTACTCTAGATCATTTTCGGAAGTAAATACCCTTCATTTTGTACATTTATTACTAATTCAAATTCAGCTCATCCCTACTTTTGAATGACCCATCTTTGCTAGTTAACCTCCTCCTCTTTGTAATTTTTCCATTGATAAGTAAAGATCAATATATAATACTTTTTAGTTAACAACATGATGTTGGTCCCCAAGGAGATAACCTAGTGGGAATTGGCACCATTCAACAGGAAAAATTTTTCATCCCTGTAATTTATTAATCTCTCTTTCTCTTTGCATTTCAGAGGAAGCCTTGATATCTTAGGTGCTCCAGAAATTGTACCTAGGATGCTTAATAATTGTATCTAGGCTCATCCTCCTTCCAAAGTTAGACATATGGTGTATGCAAATCAATTTCTAGTAAAAACATTCCTGGGTGAGGGGTCACTTCTACTTTTCATCCCCTTCCCCTTTACCGATAGATATATAAAGTAGAAGCTAACCTTTCTTTCTCGCTTGTAAAGAAATATAATCCTATATCTTCTTTACCCGAAATATGGTCGTTGAATAGACTTGCCTAGATATTACCATGGGGCTATGTTGTTCAGACTCTTCAAAAATGTCGACGGGTGCATGTCGGATCCTCCAAAAATACTATATTTTTTAAGGATCCAACATGGGTGCGGCAACAGTTTTGGAGAGTTCGAGCAACTTAGCCATGGGTAACTAGTTGAAATTTAAAAGTAGTAGGCAAAACACGTGAGTACACATACACCATATACCTTTTCTTCATAATAATAAAAAAAATTTAGACATATGGTGTATGAGTACTCACATCTTTTGCCTGCTACTCTTAAATTTCAACTAGTTCCCCATGTAAATATCTGGAAAAGTCTATTCAATAATCATATTCTGAGTAAAGAAGATATAGGACTATATTTTTTTACAAGCGAGAAAGAAAGGTCACCTTCTTCCTTATATATCTATCGGTGAAGGGGAAGGGGATGCAAAGTAGAAGTGAGCCCTTACCATGGAATGTTTTTACTAGAGCTAAAAATTGTTTCGCACTCCACATCTCATTAAGTGTAGAACTGAAAAAATTTAGAAAATAAGCAATGTATGGGCTCCCATATAACCTACAATTTCTTCTTTCCCATACCTGAAAGCATAAGATGGTCCATAAGAGTGGCAATAACTTCAAGTCCTCAAAAAATTTATCCCTAATGGGAATCAAGTTTACTACTATCTCACTAAGTAGTATCTGATCAGATTACCGTTATGCCACAACTTGCAACTTGCAACAGAACTCTTTCCATAGTTGGTCATACATTCTAAAGTGTCCTATTCATTTTTTTAGTGCTACTAAAGGCGTCCCTAGAGCTTGCATCTACCCAAGCTAATTTTTTGGGCAACCTGTCCATCCCACCGAAGGAATTTCTTAAAACCCATATTCAAAAGGCTAACTTGCTGGCATCAAACTAATCACAAGGTAACCAGGGAGCAATATTCAACACAATGCTATAAGCGTGGAAACAGAAGGCCATAGCACATACTGACAAGGTAATGTTGCCCACAAGGCTACACCAGATAGGCGCAACAGTTGTTGCAGCTGGGAATGTAACCTAAAATCTCTAAGCTGTTACTCCTATGCCTTAGAAACTAGGTCGTCTCCTTAAGAACCAACATTATTAATTACAAGTATTCTGTATGTCTAAATGGATTCATCATTCAACTCTCACTCCAGCCTCGAGACACACATGTCCCAAAATGGTAGAACCATCAAACCTAAGAAATAGGCTACATCAATTGAATAGAAGTGCAAAATTAAATAAATTTTGCTATAATAGCTTTCAGATATTGATGGTGTAGCGAAAATCATTTTGAAAGATAACATAACTCTAGATACATCAATATCATTCTTTTAAAATAGAGTATATGATAGAAAATGAAATTTATGAATAATCAAGGTTTAATAAGAGGAAAAATCAAACCAAGTAAGGAATATTAAAGATGTTAGTGAATACATAACCTTAGATGCTTGTACTATGCTCTTTTCACGAAAAGAATTTGAAGTTTGAGCTTTTGGCTTGCTAAAATCCTCGAGTCACAGTTGCTATGGATTAGGATGACACAACGGAGACAATATTTATCAGCAGAGATCCATATTTCTTTATATCTAATGCCAGACCAAGTGCTTGAATAAATAGATAACTCATTTTTCCAGGGTTGTACCTCGTCAATACAATGTCCACCAGGAATCTTACTTTGTTTCTTCGGTTGCATAGTACTCTGAAAATTCTTTGCAGAGTAATGCAACTTGGATCCCTCTGCTCATTTTCCAATACACGTGATGAAGATATTGCCCCCTTGCCATAATCACATTCTTCATAATACCAAAGCGCACAATATCTAAAAGGAAAGAAAAGCAGAATTTTTAAAAATAGGAAAGATGATTATATATGCATAAAAGATACCAGCTATATTTAAGAGAATTAAATGCCACAACATGCTAATGAAAGAATAAATGTATCTTCTTTAGGTGGAACCTAATATCGAACACCATTAGGTTGTACTTAATCTTTAACAATTTATGTTGCTATTAAACCTAAATCTTTTGGATAGGAAAAAAGACAATTTGTTGTATGTAGAGCATAAACCTTGTTGTACAAAATAATTCTCTGCCGTCAATTTGTCCATTCTTTGCAGTAAAAGGAACAAATTCCAACTCAATTGGATAAGCATAACAAGTTATATCATCCAAAGCAAACAAATTCAATTTGATGAAACATTAGTTATCAATTTTTTCATAATTTTGCCAGATCTCTAATAATTCCAACTCAACACTGATTCAAGTCATATCAACAACAAAGAAAGAATGGAAAACAAACAAACAGTGGAGTTATACCATGAGGGTCTGATGTATGGCTGCACACCGACAAACAAAGAAGAAAAAGTTTGTGAGTCGCCATTTGAGCTCCATGGCGGCAGACAGACAATGGAAGAAGAAAAGGTTTTGCTACTACAAGGAAAAGGTACACAAAATACCTAGTGTGAAATTATTTCCTTTAATAACTCAATCCAAACTATTTATTTTTAACAAGCCCATGACTCAAATTATTTATCTTTTTATCTCATATTTCCTTTTTTGCTTTGTCCTGACGTCGTGCTGACATCATGTTGTTGTCAGCATGAATATTATGAAATAATCCTCAATGATCCTCCGACAGCATATATATATTGTATCGATATCATATATAATGAACTCAATCATCTGTGATACTCTGACGGTATATTGATACATAATTGGTATTGTATAGTATTATGTTTTTTTAAGAAATAAATAAGAAACAAATATAAAAATTATTGAACTCTAAATTAGTAGAAAATATAGTCGTTGTGATACTCCATGGATATATTTATACCATACCGATATCGTATAGGATTATAAAATTATTAAAGTTACAAAATTATTTTATTAAACTAAATTAATAGAAAATATATTCTCGTGATAATCCATTGATATATTGACACCCTATCAGTATCATATAATTTGAGCTCTTCTTTTTTAATAAAATAATATAATTAAGAGAAAAATTATTAAAGTTACAAACTTAGATATTATTCTCTAAATTAATACAAACTACATCTTTGTGATACTTTATTTGTATATTGATACCATATCGGTATCATAGAGGACTGAGCTTAATCCCTGGTGATACCATTTCGGTATATATATATCCTATTGGTATATCATAAAAGGTGGATGCTTGTAACACCCCCAAATTCATCCTACCTAGTCTAAGTAGAGGCCTAGAAAACTAAGAAAAATGACTCAGAAAAGTCACTGGAAGAAACCACGAAGGTCACCTAGGCCCGTAGAGCGATTTACGACCCTTAGATGAGGCCACATAGTTGCCCCTATGACTTAGTGAAATCTTTCTAAGTCTGAGGTCCATGTACGAGACATAATGCAGACTATATCTCATTCTACGACCTGTGGAATGTGTTTCGTGAGTTGATTATTCAAACTCAACTTTTCTAGATATTTGAATGACGGGATACCACAAGGCCCGTCGTCAATTTTACGGCCCGTGGAACAGGTTTGTATACTAAAGTCCCAGAAAAATCAAGATTTTCGAACCTTGAGCGATGAGTTACCAGATGACCTGTGATTTGTTTTAAGACTCATAGAAAGGGATTCATAGAACCCTATGTCCAATTTCTAGTAATCCAAATTTTGGGCACTTCCATCTACCGGGGTCACTTACGGCCCATAGACGGGGTCGCGTGGTTCCACTTGGCAATTTTCAAGAGGGCTATTTTGGAACTTTCCTACTCATTTTAATTAAAACCAATGAAGTTTTAGACTTGTTGTAGACCCCTTATTAGTACCATAAGTGTATTATCACTCATTATACACTTGAAAACTTTAAGACCATCGAAGGAGGGAGAAAAGTTAGGGTTTTGAGTTGAAGCTTGAGAATCGTCAGAGAGTGGATCCGTCTTCCTACTTCCAGGTATGTAAGTTTCCTAAAGTATCAGACTGAGTCCATTCACGCGCCCCTTCGTCTACTTGAGTCGAGGTTATGAATAAAAATTGAGTATGGAAAAAATTTCATGATTCTAATCTTCGAGTTACTTGCAATTAATTATGTCTTTATGAATATTTATGAACTAATCAATGAGTTACATGCTGGTTATATGAAATTGGAGTCTAAAATTTGTATTCAGTACTATGAACTTTGAATACATCATTCTATATAACCTTTGTTGCATCGATAGGATTGAGACCCTGACTGTGATTATCTGAGTTGAGTAAATTGAGTATGATTGACCATGAGGAGCTTATTGCCTGTATATTTATGTATTTAATGAGTATCTTACTTGTATTATGTGGCGAGCATGATCTAGTGGAGTCTAAATCACGGTTTGAGTTTGTGTTAGTGTCTTGAGTTCATATATGATTGACAATTCAGATTAGTTGAGCTATTGAGTAATTGTATTGAGTTGATTGGAGAAACTCCAAAAGATGAGTTTGAGTTGATTGACATAAGCATGTTTTAGTCTTAAAAGAAGTATTGAGCACCGATATGGGAGTGATAAATACCACTCTAAACCCATAAATTACGTTGCTAGTGTAGGATAGTCGTGCAGTTAACTTTGGCGACTCATGTCCCAAAATATGGACATTTATTTTGAATCCAAGAGAGTTTGATTGTCCTTTACCTTGGCAAGTTTAGGATGGGCATGGCAACGATGTCCCCTTCGTTGTGCATCACCAAACCAAAGGTAGTGGGATTGGATGTTGGTTAAGAGAAACTCCTAAGCAACACTTGATTGAGCATATAATGTTTTAAACTGAGTTGCATAATACCGAGTTATTTTTAAAGCATGATTTTAAATCTTAAGCTTGCACATTCACTAAGTAGAGTTATGAGTTGATGAGTTAATCTCTGAGTTGAGTTGACTACTTTGAGTTGAGCTTTACTTGTTACATTTGCCATTTCACATACCATTATATTCCATGTACTGATGTCCATTTAGGCGTGCATCATTAATGATGCAGATACAGGTGATAGAGGACTTCAGTCATCACATCGTTGAGGTCCAGCTTCTGGACTTCCAGAGTAGCGAGCCCTTCTTGATATCCGGAGGAGCCCTTTTTTGTCAGTATACCACTCACAAGTTTCCTCAACATGCTACACCACTATCCGGACAATCATAACTATATATATATATATATGAGATAGTACAATCAGTTCCAAAATATATGCCCTCCAACCAATCCCTTACTCAATTTTCATACTACCCAAATAAGTCTACACATTTGACTTATTCTAGATGAAGGGAGATCGTGGCCTACCTAAGTGTTGATCACATGTGCTCCAAACCACTCCACCTTTCAACCAGCCTTGGAACTCTGTCAAGCTGTCAAAATAGGATCACATCAGCAATACAATCATTTTGATACTATAATCACAAGAAATGGACATTAACTAATCTTGAGGCTAAAAAGGAAGAAAACAGGGTCCGCGCCCAGAATCCTAAACAAACATTACACCATGACCATTACAGCTACCCAAGCCTATACCTCAATTAGGGCTCAATTTGATGCTCAAATTAATACAAAATAGTCCAATGAATATGATATTTCTTTACGAAAATATAGAATAGGTAGGTAGTAATTTTACCTCAACCAGACTCAGTCAGAAGATTCCAACAACACCACCATAATCATCTGAGAAAGTCACACAGGATAGACCCACATTTTGCTAAATTCCTATCCAAAATGATTGAGTAATCAATTTTCAAAGTTTTTGATAGTTAACATCAATATGAAGTAGTAAAACAGCAAAATTTACCTCAAACATCATGTCAAATAGAATTCCCAATACTTTCACGATATTCTTCTCGAAATTCCACGCAAATTAGCCTTTTGAATCACTCTATTCATCTTTTGGATGATTAGTTTATCGCTAAATGAAATCTTTTACTCTTTCCCTTGTCAATTTAAAAATATATCATGTATTTATCACCTCATTTTGTTCTCTGTAATCACAGTTGTTACAATATATACAGTCGTATCTAGTATTTATAGCATAATAATAGGTAGAGATACTTAGGGATCTTAGTGATTTTTTTAGGATCTTTTCTGATTTTATTTCCTTATATAGATTTACTTATACACCTATAAATAACTCTTATTCTTGGAATAATAGAACAAGAAAATAGTCCCATTGGTTCTGTATTTTACATGGTATCAGAGCCTATCCTTCTGATTTGCTTGTATTGGATCAACAACTCTTTTCAGGTGGAGTTTCCTAACTGTTGGAGGTGTTTGCTTGAAATTTTCGATTGCTTTGCGGTGGTTTCAGATCACATAACCACGTTTGACAGCCTTAGAACAAATTTTGCAACTACTTAATTGGTCAGGTTTGAGTTTCCTATAAGTTATTCTATTTTTGTATTTCTGCAGTAATATTTAGGAGGCTGGTTGTGTTAGAAAGAGTCTTCGAGTGGGACTCCCTGTTAAGATCGACTTATGACTTATTTGGGTCGTCTTTCTTTGTAACAATTTGAGACTTGTTAAGTCTCTGTTAGTTCTCTGAGTTTTTTTGATTGGGTTCAAATTCTCTTGATTCTATGATTTGTTTCATGTGATTCACTGGTTTGGAGTTCTATTTTCGTCCAACACAGACTTGGTTGGATAATTTCAGCTATGGACAATTGTCTATCAATTTATTTCAATATTGTGACTTGGGAAAATGATTGCTTTCGGTTCTTTCTCTGATAACATGGTTTCAGTCTCCACAGAAGATTTTTCTCAACTCTATCAATATGAGAAATCATTGAACGAATCTACTTCAGTTAATGCTTTTGCCGAGTCAACTAAAACATGTCTCATCACCTCTTCAAATAAATGGGTCATTGATTCAGGTGTCACAAATCACATGATAGGTAGTTCTAATATTTTTTCTAGCTTTCAATCACACAAAGCACCATCTCTGGTTACAGTAGCTGAGGGATCAACTTGTAACAATGTTGGATATGGAACTATTAAACCAACCTCTTCTATTACCCTGTCATCTGTACTAAGTCTACCAAAGTTGGCTTTTACTCTGATTTCTGTAAGCAAAGTTACTAAAGATCTTGATTGTTATATTTCATTCTTTCCGGATCATTGTTATTTTGTGATATTAAGACAAATCAGGTTATTGGCAAAGGACATCTAATTGATGATCCCTACATCCTTGATAAATAGGAGCCTCGGTTTGTTGCATGCTCTAGTGTCGTCTCTCCATTTGAAGCACATTGTCGATTGGAACATCCTTCTTTACCTCTGTTAAAGAAGCTTTGTCCTCATTTCCATGATATTTCTTCATTGGAATATGAATCCTGTCGATTTGCAAAACATCATTGCAGTCCATTAAGTCTAAGGATTAATAAGAGAGTTCAATCTGCTTTTGAGTTGGTACATTCGAATGTTTGGGGACCATGTCCAGTTGTTTCTAAAACTAGGCATAAATATTTTGTCACTTTTGTGGATGATTTTCTTCGAATGACTTGGATTTACTTTTTAAAGAGTCGATCTGAAGTGTTTACTCACTTTACTGCCTTCTGTGCTGAAGTCATAACTCAATTTAATACCTCAGTGCGGATTCTAAGGAGTGATAATGCTAAAGAATATATGTCAGAATTATTTCGATCTTACATAAGAAACCATGGTATTCTTTATCAATCTTCATATGTTGATACACCTTCTCACAATGGAATCACTGAGAGGAAGAATAGGCATCTACTTGAGACAGCTCAGGCACTTTTGTTCCAAATGAAAGTCCCCAAACAATTTTTGGCAGATGCAGTCTCTATAACTTGTTTTCTGATAAATCGCATACCGTCAGTTGTGTTGGCAGGTAATATGCCTTATGGTTCTCTTTTTCCAAACAAATCACTATTCCCGGTGGAACCTAAGGTGTTTGGGAGCACATGTTATGTCCGAGACGTTTGACCATCTGCCACCAAATTGGATCCAAAGGCATTAAAATATGTTTTCTTGGGTTATTCTCAAGTTTAGAAAGGGTATCACTGTTTCTCTGTTGAACTTGGTAAATACGTAGTGCCTACTCATGTGGTACTTTTAGAAGCTACACCATTCTTCTTTACACCTCCCATTTCTACAAGTCAGGTGGAGGAAGATGAGTAGTTGGTCCATCGGGTTACTCATGCTGAAACAAAACAATCAGATGATGATGCTCTTCAATCTTCTAGTTCGTTTATTGAGAATCAGTCAACTAGTATGCCTCTAGAACCACTCTCATCTGTTCCAACAGGACCACCAATTGTTCAAGTTTACTCGAGGAGGCAAGTTAATGATGATACTTTTCCTACATCAACTCCGTCATCATCAGTTCCTCCTCCACTTGATTCTTCGGGAAATCTTGACCTTCCTATTGCTCTTCAAAAAGGTACACATCAGTGTAAATCCAAATATTCCATTGCTAACTTTGTTTCTTATGATCACTTATCTCCTATATCTAGTTGTTTAACTGGCTCTCTAGACTCTATTTCTATTCCCAAAATAGTAAAAAAAGCCTTGACTAATACTGGATGGCGTGATGCAATGCTTGAAGAGATACATGCTCTAGATGAAAATCACACTTGGGATTTGGTGGATTTACCCAAGGGAAAGAAAGTTGTAGGATGCAAATGGTCTTTACCGTCAAAGTCAATCCTGATGGTTCTATTGCAAGACTTAAGGCTAGACTTATGGCTAAAGGTTATGCTCAGACTTATGGGGTAGATTATGTAGACACTTTCTCCCCGTAGCTAAGCTCACCTCTATTCATCTGTTTATTTCCTTAGCTGCTTCTCAACATTGGCCTTTACATCGGCTGGATCAAGAATTGATAAAAGATTGACTACTGGCTATTGCATCTTTGTTGGTGGAAATCTAGTATCTTGGTGGAGTAAGAAACAAAATGTTGCATCTCGATCTAGTGTAGAGTCCGAATATAGAGCTATGGCTCAATCCACATGCGAAATACTATGGATACAACACGTTTTAGCTGAGTTTAGTTTGAATCCTTCTTCTCCAGCAAAACTATGGTGTGATAATCAGGCTGCTCTACTTGATGCCTCAAATCAAGTGTATCATGATCGGACAAAACATATTGAGGTTGATTGTCACTTTGTCCGCAAGAAGATTCAAGAGAACGTGATTTCTACAGGCTATGTGGAGACAGGAGAGCAATTGGGTGATATATTCACGAAGACTTTGAATGGAACTCGGATGGAATATCTTTGTAACAAGTTGGGCATGATCAATATCTATGCTCCAACTTGAGGGGGAGTGTCACAAAATGTACAGTCATATTTAGTATTTATAGCATAATAATAAGTAGAGATATTTAGGGATCTTAGAGATTTTTTAAGGATCTTTTTCTGATTTTATTTCCTTAGATATATTTACTTGAATACCTATAAATAGCTCTTATTCTTGGAATAATAGAACAAGAAAACAATTCCATTGGCTCTATATTTTACAATAATGAACTATACAATAGTGTACTATAGTACAACATAAATGACCTCCACGAATGTGGGAGTCCTCTGCGAACAGTGAAGTATAAGGTCAATTTGACTTCTGCAAGCGAAGAGTGCTAGCCCGTTTGACCTCCGTGAACGTGGTCGGGTGGCTTGCGATCATGGAGTGCTAGGCACTTGGCCTCAGAAAACAGGGCCAAGGGCTCCATGGTCGTGGAGCAGTGTGGTGCCTACACTAGATTCAACTATTTCAAAAATTCTTGATGGGGTGTCCGAAACTCGTTTGGAATTAAATACATGTAAACAAACTATGTAACCCTACTAAAATCAACATCATAAATCTAATGGCATAGCCAAAATTCCCATATGTTGTCATTATGATCAAATAAAGGTCCCACTTTTTAAAGTCGAAATTAGTCAATTTCTACTGATGGGCCCAAAATGCACCCAGAAGATTCCCAGAAGATTCAAGAACCAAAAGAAAGATCATTCTAGAACAAACTCAACGTCTCCAAGCTAACCGCGTTGTCAAATTTTCATTTGGGTACGTTTTCTAAGAATGTTGACTAAGGTCAACTGTTGGCCTATTTTGAAGGCAAAATACAAAACTCGGTATAAACAAACACCAAAAATCTTGACACTCAAACTGACTATGCTTCTAGCCTAATTTTTTCATTCTGGAACTGATGGAAGTATTAAAATTTCGTTTGGAGGCCATTTACCTTGACTTCACAAGAAAACTCATTTTCCTAACTTTAACCGGCCTTCCAGCACGAAAAACTGCACAACTTCCAAACGAACGACTAGGCAACTGAACTATGGGTGCTAGCAAGTCATAAATGACTTGGGGTTGCTATAGGAATACTCTAACTGTTGCAAAAATTACAGACACTAGAAATGACTTTGAGGATCACTATAATTAATTACTTTTTATATAATCTACTTATACTTTTGGGTCAAAACTATTTTCTCCACTCCTTTTTGTCTCTGTACACATGCTTTCACCCATATATATATCTGAACACAAACTAATTCTTCAAGTATAATAAACTTTGATTTGGGCATTTGAGATTAGAGTTTCAACTTCAAGGTGTGATGTTTATCCTTTTATATTCAGTTTATGTGCTCCTTTTATCTTTATTTTAAGTGAAATTCCATCAAAATTTCGTTAATTCACATGTATATTTTTTATACATTTGTTAATATACAAAAGTTATATTATATCTTGATTTGTTATATTTATTGCTTGGTTGGTGTAACAATATTAATCACATCAAAGACTACCAAAATATGTTGAAATTAAATCAAGAGTGGTCAAATCTTTTCCTCAATACTAAATCAACCAAATCAAGATACAAGTCAATATCCTTTATTCATCGGTTTGATTTAGTACGGTTTGATCCATATGCCCCAAATAGTTATGTTATAATTAATTAATCACTTTTTTATATAATCTATTTCTACTTTTGGGATTATAGTTTTCGAGTCTACATTAACTATTTTCTCTTTTTTTATCTTTTTGTTTCTATACACATACTTTCACCTATATATACAAATACCTCAAGAGAAACTTACCATTACAATATACTTTGTTTTGGGTGTTTGAGATTAGCATTTCAACTTTTAAGGAGCTACATTTATCTTTTTGTTGTTCCTTTCATATGCGCTCTTTATCTTTATTTTAAGTGAAATTCAGTTAAAACTCTATTAATTCACATGTATGGTTTTCACACACTATTTTATAAAAAATTCATAATATATCTTGGTTTGTCAAATTTACTTTTTGGCTGGTATGACAACTCTAATCACATTAAAGACTATCAAAATCTGGTAAAGTTGAAAAAATATATATTTAAAAATGAAAGTGAAAATTGCTTTTTCAGTATTTTCCCAAACCGGGTTGATTATCATTTTTTTATGGCTAAACATTGATTTTTAAATAAAGTTAAACAATCTCATATCAAACGGGTTCTAAGTAACCTTATGCAATATTTAAATTATTATCTCAAAATACATGAGTAAAAGCATGTCTACTTTACTATATAAGTTCTTACACGTTTTTTCTAAAAAGGAGAATTGTCGCTTCTTAATTAGATTTTGTTTTCATTCTATAAGTTCAAACATGATTTTTTTGATTTGAAATTAGATTTCTCTCTTTTAGTGTGGGGAGATTAGTAAAAGGACTAAGCGGTCTTATCTCCTTCTTTGGTCTTGCCGCCCTTGCCCCTCTTCTCTTTTCTCTTTTTTTAGAAGCTATCTATGATCGGAACTTCTTTAGCTTAAGTTTATTACTCAAAAATTGTTTGATATATAACTTGGATTTTCTTTCTTTGTTTTTGTGTCATTGTAGAGCAGAAATGGCCACTCAGTCTTGGGGGAAAAAGGGACGACGCAGCATTCGTCAGGCGTACAAGGTAAACCCTCCCTTTTTGTTTCGTAAGTACCTATGCGGCATAGTTTGAATTTAAGAGTTAATTCTTTTAATTTTGACATGAAACTAAAAGCTTTTAAAAATAAAATATAATAATCAAAAGGGGTGTGAATTGCATTTTTTTTGTCGACAGTCGAAAGGGGATAGTCAACTCACTTGTGAGTTTGTTCAATAGATAACAAATGATACAAAACGATATGTTAAATAAAGGAGAGGCAGAGAATTTTTATACCGGTTTAAATCACAGATGTGATACCTTGTTCATTCCCTTTAGGTTACAAGGGTTTTCTTTTGAGATTGATGAGGGTTTTGGAACTATCTTAGAAAAGAGTTTTTAAGCAAAAAGAACTATCTTACACAAAGAGTTATCAATCATCAAGGAAATACTTAAGAGTGTTGAGAACGTTCCTACAGAAACATAGTATAAGAATACAGAACATTCTCAGAGAAGTTCAACTAGGAGGTTTGAATAGAGACATCAAGATGATTGTTGGAGGAGTCATCTCCAGCCTTCATGGAGTGAACTTGCTAGATAAGTTTGTTGACTGTGCAGACTCCATCCTTCTTTAGACCATCTACTTTAAGGCAGAGTTTTCCCATATTCGTGCTGGAGTCCTTGCTCAGTGTAAGATCTTCCTAATAGCTTCCAACATAACTTGCATGTTTGACTTGAGAAAGGTAAAATGAGCTTTAATGCCCTCTGCTTCCTTGATAAGCAGGTAGTCGAGTCAACGGAACCACGGGTAAGCTTAGGAGCATTACCTCGGAATTGAGAGAATCCTTCTTGTGCCACTTTTTATCAACCAATATGTAACCCATACTGGGAAAAGTCCTAAAGTTATAGGTAGTAGAGATTTCAATGGCCTTACACATTGAGAGATCCACTAGAGTTTCTATGATAATATGGGAGATAAGAAGTCTATAGGGAAGGTTAGCAGTCATTTTAGAGTCCTCTGCGTTCTCAAGAATGTACTTGCCAATCCAAATAGCTCACTTTATGTGATATTTCTTTAAAATGTGATAGGGCTGTTAGAGCTAGTGACTTTTGATCTCCAGATCCATTTGCAGAAGCATAAGTTCTGCAATTAAGGATTTACAACCAGTTTTTGCCCAAGTACAAAGGTTTAAATAGGATTTTTCCTTGAAATAGAGGAGTTTTGAGAAAAGTTTGAAAAGATTTTTTCGATCGAACTAAGATGTGACTAGATGAGTTTTTGATGGTCTATAATTGCATCTTGACATTATTAAGCTCTTCTTGAAGTAAGTCGACTTCAATTTGACTTGATTCCAAAAGAATTTTCCAATCCTTCTTTTCTCTTGCAATCTTATTGTATTCATCAATAACTTTCTGAAGTTTATTAGTAACCCTATCTAAGAAATTTTGAAGATTTACACAATTTGGACAGGTTGGAGTTCATATATTGCTAGTGTCACAACCCAAATTAGGACATAGGTGTGATACGGTAAATGAGATCCCCAGAGGAACCCCAAACTAGCCTTCTTGGCTTATCATAAGCAATCATAGGTAATGAGTAAATACGTATAAGCAAAACCCAAGACACGATCATAAAGCTGTAGCAAAAGAACATGAGATATACAAAAATTGTAAGACCTATACATAGTGTCCAACAAGCCTCTAAGTAATAGACTAGGTGAGGGCAAAGGCATGTCCCTAGCTCACCCTTAGTGGAACAAAAAGATAGTCTCAATATGTCTCATCCATAACATAAAAGCTAAAAGATAGCAAGTTTCATCCCCGAAGCATGAGTGCTCATCCAATCAAGTCTCTGAAATAAATCCAAATCTAGCCATGAAAGTGAGGAGGTAGTCACCTGCCCCTACATTATGAAATAATGTAGGCATAAAATATAGTTAGTATGTTTGAATGTACTAAGCATGCAGGCATGCAATACAATAATATACATGAGATACATAACTAAGTAATACATGGGAAAGGGGACAAGTAGAACTAGAGCAAGGAAGGAATCAACATACTAATATGCCATGAATAGAGTGATCCATGATAACATAAAAAGCCATACATATGCGGGAAATCATTGTAACCGACAATAAGACTATGCAATCTACAACATGGAATCCCGATGTGCCTCCACACTAGAAAAAGGGGAGTCTACTTGTCAGATTGAACTCTACCCCATTAGGTGGATGTCATGAGCTATGTTGATCTATTATCAAACCATATTGGTATCATAAATGCTAGAGTGGTATGTAGTTAAGGAACAATGAGATTTGGTACTAAGGTCCATGCCTTAACTATGAATATGCCCCAATCCCAAGGTCGTTTCGGTGCTAAGTCAACATCCCACAGAATACATAATATAGACATGAGATCACAATTGTCATACATCATCATATATTTCATACTTGTCAAATAATCATAAGCTTGATCACAGTCGCATAGTTCATAAAATTATGCATGGGAGTAGCTCATTTCATACCCGCTGTAAAGTGGGAACTGTGTCCCATCATCAGTACAGTAACAAATGTAAAGTGCGAGGTGCTCTCCATCATCAGTACACTGTCCATAACCACAGGATCCTAACAACTTATTTGGATGGTGGTTTTTAGGGGGTATGGTATGGTATAGTTAGTAAGAGAACCATATTTGTTTTGATTGTTTCATTAAGAACATGGTATGGTTTGGTTTCATGGTTTTGTAACCATAAAAATCCTCATTTTTTTAACCACCATTTGGTGGTATCTAACCATAGTTTCCTTATTTTTTTTCCAATTATACCTTAACTTCAAATAATTCTAACAATAATTTTATTCTTTATTAAACTTAAGCCTAATATATCTATTGCTTTTGTATTACTTATTTCCCGCATCAACTTTTGAAAATTTTCTTCTGCTTCCCATCTTTTATTTTATGTTTTAGTCTATTTTTTAAGGTTCGATTTTTTAGAAGTTCTTACTTTTTTTATTTTCTTGTGTTGTTTGTATGAATTGAAGGTATATTAGCTTGTACGTTACCCTACTTGATTTTATGTATTTATTTTTATTAAAAAATAT
>JAPFFP010107528.1:0-19007 GCA_026153255.1 Solanum medicagineum
AAAATCAAGGGAAGTAGCCAGAAATAGGATCAGAAAATAAGTGGGAGAGAAGATTTGGGAGAATTAGGGTTTAGTTTTGGGTCAAACTGAATTTTGACCCTTTTTAAACACACCAGGTTGGCTTTTAAAATTTTATGAGTTGGGTCTACGAAACCCCTACTATTAGTCGTAGCTCTGATTATGACCCGTAGGTCATGGTCTCCTATGCCACTCAACACTTGGAAAAATTTTGAAATCATACGTGGGCACTACGAACCCCACTTATGACTCATAGTAGAGACAACGAATTGTAATGTTAGCTCTTAGTGTGCATGCCTTCAATCAAATACTGTTATCCTCTATGAGGCATGACTACGAGTTGTAGTGCACACTACGGCTTGTAGGCTTGGTCGTAGAGGCTGCTTCCAATGCTATTTTCTGCAATCTTTCCACTATGTCCAAAACCTGCACAATTTTCTCAAAATACACCATCATAACAACATACAAAAAATTCAATGTCTTAAAAGAAAAATCAAACCAAAATCAAACCACTACCGCCGAATACACACAATAAGAATAACTCAAAATAAGCAAAAATATGAAAAGCACTTGGGTTGCCTCCCAAGAAGCACCTTATTTAATAACGTGGCATGACTTAGTTATCTACGGTCATCAAAATTCCTCAATAGCCCACACTTCACTTTTGAGCTCATCATGGTGCTTTATAGACTAGTGAATATCGAAAAATACTTCTGCATCATTAACCCTAAACCTGAGTTGAACCGAATCCATATCCACCAGGGCTCTCCCTATGGACAAAATTGGTCTTCCTAGAATAGTAGAGATCTTAAAATCGACTTTGCAACGAAGAATCACAAACTCCATTGAGAAAATGAATTTATCCACTTTGACTAACACATCGTAGAGTATTCCCTCCGGCTTCTTTATTTTTGTATCCGCCATCAATAACCTCATTCATGTCTGAGTAGGTGAACCCTAATCAAGCTTTTTAAACATGGAAAGAGGCACTAAATTTATACTCGCTCCCAAATCACACAACGCTCTTGTAAATTCAACATCGCCGATGGTACAAGGAATGGTAAATGCACCGGGGTCCTCCCTATTTTGGACAAAGAATTTGGTAGTAATAGCACTATAATGTTGGAGCTCTTAGGAGATCTCTTGGCTCACAATGTGCTTTTTTGTCACCAAATTCTTCATATATTTCGCATACCTGGGAATCCTCTCCAATGCTTCAATGAGGGGAATGTTGATGGACAATTGTTTAAACATGGATAAGAAGTACTTGAACTTACCATGCTCCTACTTTTTCTTGAGTCTTTGGGGAAAAGGAGGGGGAGGTCTTGGGATAGTCTTGTGCTTTTCTTGCTCATTCCCCACTTCACCTCTCACCCCATTGTTAGCCAAACCTTCTTCCTCAACTTCAAATTTGTCAAACACTCTTTTCACACTCTTTATTTACACCCGCTGGCATTGGAGGGTCAATGGTACTCTTCTCACTCATCATAACTATCATGCAATGCCCCTCATTCTTCGAATTTTGGACCATATTGCTCTGCAAAGTACCCTTTTGGCGTTGATTCAATTGGAGGGACACTTGACCAAGTTGTTGTTCCAATTGCTTGATCACCATTGAGTGAGACTCGATCTTTTGGTTCAGACTTGAGATATCCAATTTCATTCCTTTCAAAGTCTCATCTAATGATCAACAAACATTTCCTCGATCCTTGAATTGCTAGAGCTAGCTTCGCAATTATGAGGAGGAACATAAGGACCATTTCAATACCTATCTATTCGTCCCTACTCGGCTTTTGGTACCCTATGTCTCTCAAAATAACCACAATGGTTATCTCCATATGCGCCCTCTCAGTTGTAGTTCTGACCTTTATTTTTGGAACCTTGACGCTAATAGTTCAGATGGGACCCTTGGGCATTGTTCTAAAAACCTACCACTTGATCTCTAACAAAGCAAACATCTTCATCATAATATGAATCACCATACATAGGCGCTCTTGAGGGTTGGTGGACTACCACATGAATACTCTCTTGAGTTTGTTTCACTACCAAGTCCATGCTAGTCTGGAGTTGAGCAAGTTGTTGCATAATCTCATCATTGATTTTTGCTTGATCCGAACTAGTACTCACCGCACAAGAGCTTCTTGTAGTAGCTCTCTCCCTTTTGCCCCATGCTCTATTGGTGTTCACAACTTACTCCGTCCTTTCCGCAATCCTTGTGAATGGATGGTCTAAGAACATGCCTCGCATGATTGTATCGGCACACACTTGACTATTCTTATCTAGAGCCTGATAAAATATTTCCACTAAGGCGTCATCCAGAATCTTATGATCCGGAACCATTCTCAAACACTTGGTGAACCTCTCCCAGGTTATAGAATCACCCAGTAATTGCTCAAAGTTATTGATTTGGTCCTTGAGTATGAGCTTTTTGGACCTTGGAAAATATCACTCTAAGAAGGTTCTTTGCAATTCTGCCCAAGTGGTTATTGAGCTCTGTGGGAGTTCTGAAGCATACTGCTGCACTTCCTGTAAGAGATAAAGGGAACACACGTAACCCAACAACATCCATAGAGAGATTTTGTGTACCCATAATACTTTTACACACAAATGCAGCATTATGAAGATGACTGTGAGGATCCTCAGTAGGTAACCCTGCAAACAAACCACGGTTCTGAAGCATTTGGAGTAATCCACTTGACACAGTGAACTTAGTGTCTGCCGGTGATGTGCTGTAAAAATACAACACATTTGGCGCCTGAAATAAGGGATTTTGCGAGTTCTTAAAGAGACTTTTTAGTGTTTTGATGTGTTTTTGTGTTAATCTTGTAGAAAAGTTAGGTTGGCATGATTTTGAAGAAAAGTTGCAAATTTTGCTGAAGCATAGGCCATACGAGTCTACCTACGAGTCGTAGCTCACGCTATGAGTCGTAGGTCGTGTCGTAGTAGGAATCAGAGACCAAAACTCAAAAATCTGCCAAGGGAAGGTCACCTCTACGAGCCCATCCCATGAGTCATAATACACACTACAACTCATATAGGTGGACTCGGACCAAAAATTGAAGACCAAGACTATGACACAAACATACGAGTCATTGCCCAAGCAATGACTCGTACTTATGGGTCATACTAGTTCAGTCCAAAATGCCAAGAACCTGATACAAGGCCCCGACTATGACTCGTAGGTCATCCTACGATTTGTAACCGCGAGACTTATCAGTTGCCAGCTGTCTTTTATGTGTAAACTGTAGGGTTATTTTGTAAACACTATATGTAGCTTAAGTTAGTTTTTTGAAAAGGAGTTCGACCAGTAGACATTTTACAATTACATTTTGAAGCTTTTCTTAGGTTTTTAGGGTAGTTTATTATTCTCTCTTGAATAAAACCCATTTTGGGGATTGCAAATCTTGTGCTATCACTTTGGAAATCTATAAAGCTTGTGGGTTCGCAAATTGGGTGTCTTCAACTTTTGTTGTCGTTGGTAAAATTCTCAACTATTTTATTTAATTACATATTTGTGTGTTTTTCCTTATCCATGAGTAGCTAAGTACCCACAACTTGGGGTTGTGGGAACCATGGGTAGTTGCTTGATATGACTAGGTTGTTTGCATTTCTATGATTAAGGTTTTGCATGTATTATCCATTTTCCTTCATTTTTATTGTTGTTTGGTGGTGACCAACACCAAACCCCACCTACTATCACGATCTCGACCAAGGTAGTGATGAATAGAAAAAGGAAAGTAGATGATAGAATCGGTTGAAGTGTTCCTATCTAATCAACCAAACCTGACCAAGGGTAGGTTGACTGGGACTATTGGTAACTGTTAATTGGCACGCCATGGTGGCCGACCAAGCGCTATGCTGAAATTCGGCCTTCACCTTCAAAAGAAGTCTGGGAGAACCTAAGTTACTGTCCTGCATGTGAATCACCAATTATAGTTATGTATCTAGGATAATCAAGTCGACGAACTATGGGAAACATAATTCCCAAGTTGTCCCCAAAATTGAGTGTTTCCTCGCGTTTAATTAGTGTTTATTTTATTTTGTTTTTGAATCACAAACCCCCCCTCCTATTTAGAGATTGTAGTCATAAATATTACAAATGATTCGTAGTGAAGTCTTGTAGTCAAACCCCTGTATTCCCTTTGGATTCGACCCTAACCTTGGTTAGGTTAATTACTAATAGCAACCACTTTCTTATTGAAGTGTGACCATCACATAAATGATTATGGTACCGTTGCCAGGGAATACATCTAGGTTTTGATTTGAATTCACTATTAGTTAGTTCTAGTGTAAATTTCTATAGCCACCTGTATTTTACTTTTTTCTTGTTGTCTTCATTGCTTGATCTTTTTCATAGGTCAACCTGCACCATGTCAGAGAAGAAGCTCTGCATTACTAGTGACCTACTGGAAATGTTGCAAAGGTGTGTCCTTTTTTATGGGCAAGAGTCGAAAAACCCCCAAACTCACCTGCAACAATTCACTTCAACTCTCATGGGAGTACTGGGGATAAGGCATCCTGCTTAGGATGCCATGGCTCTCCAAACCTTTCCCATGACCCTAAGAGCCGGCGCAACAGAATAGTGGTCTATACTCCCACCAGAAGTTTGCTCAGATAGGCGAGAAGTACAAAGGGTTTTCCTCATGCATTTAGATAAAGGGCCCAACAAACAAGAAATTCAGGACAATATTTGCAACTTTAAGCGGGTACCTGGAAAGACACTTGGAGTTTGTTGGGAGGGGTACAAGAAATGCATTGGGTATAAGCAAAACCATCATCTAACTGATGAGCGCTAACCTCCGAATAACAAGGGCATGCTGACGCATTGGTTGGAGGGGACTGTTGGGAGCTTGTAAGATGACATTTGATGAAATCAATGAGATTATGGATAAGCTATCTATAGTTGCCCAAGTCTACCAAGCCTTTCAAAGGCAAGCCGGCCCAACCACCAGTGTAACTACGGGAGCCTCTAGTAGAATCAAAAGCAAAAATGTTGCACATTGGATAAGGTTACCTCACTAGCATTGTATTACTAATAAGCTGACCAAGATTGAGCATATGCTTGAGCAAGTTCTGACCAAGGTGAATGAGCAAGATGACATTGTCAGGGAGATAAAGTTTGATGTCCTTAAATGTAATTACAAAGTGGAACAACAAGCTATATCGATGCAAAGTCTGGGTGATAGGATTGAGCAGCTTGCTAAGCAACTAGATGCAATGCAGGATGAACAAAGGAAAAGTGGAAGAAGCAGTGATGGAGACTATAAGGAAGTCTGAGTACTCATGAATGACTGAGTCAAGCCACGACGTTAAACAAGGCACTTCTTGGGAGGCAACCCAAGTATCTTTTGTGTGTTGCTTTATTTTGAGACATTTTATCATATTTTATTTGTTAATTAGTGAGTTAATAGTGTGTCGTGATTGTTGAGACTATGAACTAGTTGTATCAATTGGCATTTTGGTACATTTTAGGTAATAGGTTGAAGGAACAAACCAAGTACTGAAGAATGGATAAATTAAGTTCGGATGCAGCTCGTACGAGCAGGCTTATGAGTCATAGTGAATGTTATGACTCATAGTCATGCCTTGTAGAGGGAAACAATGAGTACCAGAAGACGGCACACACCACGAGCCAACCTTACAATTTGTAGGGTCCTCTGTGAGTCATAAGTGGGGTTCATAGTGTTCAGGTATGAAATCTAAATTTTCCTAAGTATTGGACAGCTACAAGATCGGGACCTATGATTCGTATGTCATCATAAAACTTGTAC
Source organism: Solanum medicagineum (assembly GCA_026153255.1). Lineage (NCBI taxonomy): Eukaryota > Viridiplantae > Streptophyta > Magnoliopsida > Solanales > Solanaceae > Solanum > Solanum medicagineum. Next base: position 5,790 of record JAPFFP010107528.1, read on the forward strand.
TCGGGGTCTCATAAGACTAAGTTACAGAATCTCAAAGGACGAACCATTGTGAATGTTAAGAGACTAACGTCTCTTGATTCTTCATGTCCCTTCATGAAGCGTCCCCTTTTTGTTTAGAACTCCTCCCATCATTCCCTTTCACTAATTCATGCATTTTCACCTTTTTCATCCATTAAAATTCCCCAACAAGAGAATTGAGCACTAAAGAACTCTTTCAATTTTTCTCCTCATAGTTCATTCACTCATTCATCTGGTAAGTTCTTGCAATTAATTTTAGTTCATCTATGAAAAATTCCTTGTCTTATGGATAATTGAATGAAGGCCTCAAGATCATGATTAGTATAACGATGCAAAAGTGCTTGTGATAGTTAGGAGAATGTGATATACAATTGTTGATGCCTTTGTAAACGGTGGAGTCTTAAATCTTGTCCTTGTTTGCTGAATTTGATATCCAATGTTCTGACCATGTGCTTGTGTTGCTTATTTTATGGATCATAATGAACCTCACATCGGATTGAAGTTGTTGGGTTGAGGGGTGGTATAGTTTTAATGTTAGTGTGCGTTGATGCTAATAATTTTAGAAGAGTTTCGAACCGCTAAGGAAGGCTTCATGCTTTTTTTTGGTACGATTAATAATGATGAGTCCTTATGGTTTACTGTTGTATTGCAAATGCTTTTGTGGGTGTAACCTTTAATGCCTTCTTGGTTTGTTTTTGGTCTTTGTGGAAAGGTTAGCGGCACCCTACAAGCTCTCTGTTTTCTGTCATGAGGACCCACTACGAGTTGTAGGTCTCTCTACGAGTCTTGGTGGTCCTTTGTGGAAGGAAACAGTGTAACACCCTACACCTGACAATACTAGTACCATTCAAATGAAACATGACATGATTTGGACCAATTGACGCTAAATCTTAAAAGTTCTTGAATCTTGTGTTAATGGGCTATATGTGCATCTAACACGTAAGAGGGTCGAGGGTATACATGTTTTGTATCGAATTAAGGAGATTACGGCCTTAAATGAAGTAAAAGAATTGAGGTTCTTATAGGACTTAGAAGCTGGCAGGTGAGTCACCTACTTTCTTAACTTAAAATCGCTAGTTAAACGGAGACGAGGCTCGACATCGAATTTGTCTAAGTTCGATTATGAATAAACTCCGTGTTAAGTGTGCAACCTTAGCCCATGTTTTAGCATCATACATGGACTATATGATCAGCCCAAGAAGTATAACCAAAGGGGCCCAAAGACATCACAAGTTCTTGGATACTTTAGGCCTAACCCAAGTGAATAAGAAAGCTGAAAATAGACAGCCCAAGCCCATCAACTTGGTGACCCATTTAGGCCTAAGTTGAAGGGCCAAGCTGCTGCATAAGAGGCTTACTAATATATGGCTTAAGATGGTCAAGAAGGTAAGAGTAAGGCGGCCAAGCTAGTCCTTTAAAAAGGGGTAAGACCAGCACACAAATTCATTTCAACATAGACAAGAAAACAATCTGCTTTCTTGATGTTTGTTTGCTCTCGTTTAAGGAGGTGAAAGACAAGCTTGACAACCTCACAAGGGTCCCTAAAGAAGCCCTAAATCTTGAATTTGAAGGTAAGTAAACATACTTATGCACCTAGTATGGTTTGTTCATCAAAACCAAAGAGACAAGTTAATCTCACTTATGCTGGAATTTCTGGACAGATTGTATACTAAGGATTCTTGTGTACTTCTCTTGTTAATTAAGAGGTTTTTCTCTTATTGGCTAGCTTTATTATGTATTAGTACTTAATTATGCAACTAAGATTGGTTTTACAATAGTGTAAAAAGGTTGATTAACTACTTTTACAGTCAACAAAAGTGAGTCGTTATATGATATTTCAATTATGTGCTTTGTATAAACTTGTGGACTGTTGGAGAACAAGCTGTTGCTTCACGTCCTTAATAACTGATTTGTTGCTGTTTTGAAACAGGTTCATAGCTGGTTGTATGTATGAATGTTACTGGAATAGTTAGGTTAAGGTTGGAACCGATTTGCAATTGTTAAGGTCGAAAGGCAACGAGGGGAGGTAATGTTATACTGCTCGTTTTTAGGTGATGTGGAACTGTTATGTGCTTTGTTTGTGGTTTGTTGTAAGGCTGTTATGGCACTAGAACAGGCTATCCATGATGCTTATATGTGGATGTGTACTGTAAAATACGATTAGAGGCGGAACCAGTTGAAGGAACATGCTAGGGTTTATAATTTTGCTGCCCGTGTGTTGATTTGTTATGCAATTGGGCTGCCAAGGTGTGTATATTGGCTACTAATACTAGCTTTATCACCTACTATGTTTTAGATAGCTGTTTGAAGGAAGGGAAGGTTGTTTTGAGATAGTAAAGAGGTCCAACGACGAGGTATGTAAGGTTACTTGATTTCGTATCACTTGGCATGAAACATAGATCTCTCGTTGGTATATAAAGGCACTTGCCAACTTTAAAATAACTATTAACCATGTCTCTACTCTTTTATATGTTCATATGATTCTATACATAGTTACCTTCATACCTGCATAGATACTTTGACACCAAATTACAGGAGTTCCTATTACAAAATAAAGTTCACGAGTTGTTCCATTTCATATGCATTTCATCATTTGTGTAGTGTACTCTTTTCATTGTCATATTGTCTTGTATGATCATCCACACGTCATATGCTACATATATAGTTCTACAGCTCCAATATAGTGACCACCAAAAGAACTATCTCAAAGGTAATTGAAAGATAATGTATACAGTTCTGATAGGTGGTAGCCTGAGGGGTGGAGATAGCACCTAGCCAGGGACGATCCTTTCAAAGGGGGGGGGGGGTAGCCCGAGGGGTTGAGTATAACCTAGCCATGGATGAACCCAATACAATTTCACCACTGATCAGTTGGTCATTTGTATTACAGCTATGCATAGATTTTACAGTATAGATTTTACAGTAAAGGTAAAGTAATATAAAGAACATAAAGTACATGATCCCACAGTGCTACTAAAGGTGGTCTCTTATGCTATATCAGTGTATAGTTTTACTTGAGTTGTTATATAACATACAGTGTTCCCCGCCTTACATACTCAGTACATTATCTCGTACTGACGTCTCTTACGGGGGACCTGCATTTCATAGTGCAGGTACAGGTGCTACTAGATCTCTCCAGTAGGAGTACAGGATATTCAATTGCTGTCACCAAGATCCAGGTTGCTTCGGGGCTTTGTATATGTCTAGAGCTTATGTTTATATTGTACAGTTAGCTGAGGCAGGGCCTGTCCCGACCCTTGTCAGATGTTTCTCTTTATTTAGAGGCTTTGTAGACTATGTAAAGCAAAGTATCGTCATGTCTCGTACTTTAGACAGCGTGGCCCCAACGGCCTAGTCATATACATTTCCTTTTGGCTTGTTATCACTGGTTATTTGCTTTAAGACATGTTGACGGTTGAAATCCCTTATAATAGGTATAGAAAGCGCATAGTTTTAGGTTGGTTCTCCCGAGCCTTATCGACAATGGGTGCCAGTCCACCCTAACGGAACTTTGGGGTGTGACAAACAGTTACCCATGGTGCCTTAACCTTTTTCGTGTGAGATTCACCTTCGACTCGTAGCACCTATTACAAGTTGTAATGGTGGTCTTGTGACCCTTATTTGAATTCTGAAAGTGTCTCTGGAATGAGATACGAGCGAAGACTACCAATCGTAGGTAACCCTACGAGTCTTAGCTACACCTAGTTTCTGCAACTCTGAACCTGGTTTAGTCTCTCTACTTAAGATATTTTATAGTTAGTTACTTGATTATTTTATGTGTTATTTTGCTGATATAAAACATCAGGGTGCTCAGGATTCTATCTGTAATGTTTTTGCAGAGACAATGTCTCCAAGAGGGCGAAGAGTTGTTGCCCCATCCCCCAAACACCAACTGAGGGATGAGACATCTAAGGATGATCAATCAACTAAAGAAATGAATGTGCACCCTTACCCTAAGGCTAACGTGCCCTTGACACGATCACAATCAACAAGAGTACCGAGGGAAGTGAATTGTGCCTCTAGTCTGATGAGGAGGATGAAGAAGACGGGTCAGATGATGATGACTCCACTTCTGATTCTGGTTCTCTTGAAGTGTCTCAGACTCACCTTGAAGAGAACACTCCTCCACAGCTAGCTGGTTCTGATTACACGGTCACCTCTACCGATCCGCAAAACACAAGATGGTGTGTTCCTGGAATGAAAGAGATCTATGATAATGGACTGGAACTCAAAAGTCAAGGGAGGCCGGTGCGGAGACTTCACAAGGAGGAACGGTTGAAAGACTCTGGGCTGAAAGGCGTGCTAGGTTTAGAAGCTGACATTGACCGTCATGGATTAGGATGGTTATCACAAGTGCTGGGGAAGTGCGCTCCTTACTTGGTCCAGGAATTCTATGCTTCTTATTATGCTACTGTACGTGGAAATCTTCCGAGGCACATGAAGCCCATTGATGCACCATGGTTGAGTAAAGTCATGGTCGGGGGTGAGATTGTCGACATCTCAATAGAGACTATTAGAAGGGTGCAATTCAGACCAAATTATAGATCCCCAAACTCCACAACAGAATATGACCATAGGATGGCAAACATGAGAAAAACAGTTAATCAGAATGATGCTGGAGTGAAAACGGAGTTATTGCGCCGGACCACAGGCCAGATTTACGAGGAAGGTATTAAGCCGATATGGGTTATAGACCATGCCAAGCATATCCTGAAGGCCCATCTCTCATTTAGGGTAAAATTTTGATGGTCTATTATCCGGATGTGCATCAGGCCCACATTCACGGATAATGCGATCACATTGGAGAGAGTCGTGTTGTTGGTGAGCATCTTGGCAGGGTATGAAATTGATTGGGATCAAGTTTTGGTAGAACAGATCCACGAGTCAGCAGTCTGCACTTATCAAGCATTGCCTTTCCCCATTCTGATTCATAGATTATGCAAGGAAGCAAGTGTATTGGTTTCTCTTCACTTGGACCCTTATGTAGAGGCTTTGTATGTGATGGATCCCAGACGAATCAAGGCTGATGAAAACCTAGTCACCTATAGAGAGTTATCCCACCTCCTATCCTAGAGCCATTTGTGGTCGAGCCTCAGGTTCTAGGTTCACGTCCAGCTCATACGGGCACTACTCCGGCTGTTACAGAGCTTACGCCAAATGTCGAGATTGAGTCTACACCATCTTCCATTACTCCAGCACCAGCAATAACTACTTTACAGGCTGACCCTCTTTTCTCTGCTATTGCTTTTCAAGCTTTATTGCGCAGGGTGGCTATAGCAGAGAGCATGCTCCGTGAGTTGTCAGCACAGGTCCGACCTTTGATTGATCAGACTATTCGGGACTCCGAGGAGAGGATGAGGGAATTTTCCCGAGATTTATTTGATGAGATAGTCCGAGTGGTAGCTGCCTAGGTAGTTGCTTTTGAGATTAGAGTCCACAGGAGGCTCAAGGGAGCTAGGCTTGCTGGCGCGAGTACAGTGACTGAAGAGTTGGCAAAGTTCAAGGCCGATTTACTACAGCTATTGGCAGTACCCGTTCCAGCCCAGAGGTAGCACTGGTAGGTGATGAGGCATTTGATTGGCTCACTGACCTTCCGGACACCCACAGGAAGGGGCCCCTTGAGCATGCTGATCCATAGCCGACCCCGAAGAGGCCACGACCTGAGGAGGAGGATCCCATACCTGAGGAGGTGGTGCAGGAGTCGCTTTTGTTGGCGGCTATTCAGAGAGAGAGCGCACAACACACCCCACCTAGAGAGGGTACTTCTGGCACTGCAGTAGAGAAGGAGAGACAAACTCAGTACCCTGCAGACTAGCCGGAGACTGGTGCATGAGCACCATTATGTTTGACCACTTTTGACCCCAACTCTTACTTTTCTTTATGGATACTCTGTTCTTTTGTTAGACAATATTGTTTTTATTTTGGTTTTTGTGGATGTTCTTGTTGGATAGTGTTTTTATTTTGGCTTTGGATATTAGGTTTGTTAACTGTTAGTTTTGAATGTATATATATCTATGTTATGTTTTTGTATGTCATCTTTTCTTTGTGCTGTTACTTTGAGGATAAAGTATCATCTTTTGGTGGGGTGGTGGAAGTTATGGATTAAGGTGAAGTCTAAGTAGTCTCATCCATAACATTCCCTTTATCCCAAGGTTTTCTTACCTTGCTTCTTTTTTCCTTGTGGATACTTACTTTTCTGTTGAATCGGTATGGTTAGGTAGTGTAGATAATAGTTAAATTCGTAATAGTGGTATCTATTGGCATATACATAAATTTATTTGTTTTCAATGTTTTGATGAAAAATTGGGTGCCCTCAAAATTTTTAAGGTTGTGATTATTGAATGCATTCATACATTTTTGAGTATCTGGCAATGTTTGTTCTGATATTGTGAAGGTAAGCTGAGACTAAAAGCATGACCTGTGAGTCTATACTTGATTGTGGATGCAATTGCCATGTGTGATGTGAGCTTATTTTGCTGCATTCATGCAACTTGTATGGACCCAGAACTTGCCTTGTTACTCTAAAGTTGGTTTGGTAATGTGGTGGATATGGAAAGGATCTTAGGCCTTTGTTCCTTGAGTGAAACCACTTTTAGCCTAAATGACCCACCAGATGAGTGAGTGAATCCCTTGTTCTAAACTTTTTAGCTAATCATATACTCATTCTTTATTGATACCTTGCTATCTTAACCTTATTTGATGAAAGGCCTTGATATTGGCCCTGGTCTACCCTTGAACATGTGAACAATGATTGAGGCCAAAGGCCTAAGTTGAGGGTGGCTGTAGTTAGTAGCCATGGTTTGAGGCAGAGATATTGTGTACTTCACCTGAGGCCAAAAGCCTAAGTTGAGGGTGACCCTTATTGTGGCAAAGTAATAATAATAAGGTGGTTAGTTGGGAAATCAAGAAAGAAATGAAAAAACATGGATCGAGTGAAGAAAAAGAAAAGAAAACGCCTTGAGTCAAAGAAAAAGTAGCAAAAATGAGTTTAAAATCAAGGCTCAGCTGAAAAAGAGAAAGAAAGCACTCGAGAAAAGTTCAAAATAGGAGAATAAGGGTGGATTGGTTTAAAAGGGGTCAACTATGAAAGCAAAAAATGTTGGTAAACATGGTTCATGGATAACTTTAGTCGCTATTTGCCCAAAATAACTCACCAAAACACCCTCAGCCGATGTTACAAGCCTATAAGTCCTGAAGTGATCCATCTCCACTTTATCACCAAGCCAGAAGATCAGCATACAGGTAAGCCTATGGTGTTAGTCTGTGTGCATTGAAATTCAGTTGTGAGAGTGAGAATGCTTCCTCAGTCCCTGACTTCTAAAATGCTTTTGAGTGATTATAAAGGACTTCTTTCTAGTGAGGGCATTTACACTACTTGAGTAGCATATGACTATACCAGTGATTGTGGATGGTTGATGCTCCTTAGCTTATCATAGTTAGATTGCACGGTATCTCATTATGTTCCTGTTTGCTAAATAATTCCACAATCCTGCTTTGGAAATGGTAGTTGGGTACATGAATCAGAAGATTTGATATATATGCCATTAGCATACTTACTATTTAATTCTCTTTGTCTGCGTAGATTGAGTCGTCGCTTGAGGACAAGCAACAATTCTAAGTTGAGGGTATTGATGTGCTGTCAAATAACAACATATTTGGCGCCTGAAACAAGGGATTTTGTGAGTTTTTCAAGCAACTTTTTAGTGTTTTGATGTGTTTTTATGTTAATCTTGCAGAAAAGTTAGGTTGACGTGATTTTGAAGAAATGTTGTAGATTTTGCTGAACCATAGGCCATACAAGCCTACATATGAGTCGTAGATCACGCAACAAGTCATAGGTTGTGTCATAGCAAGAATCAATGACCAAAAATCAGAAATCTGCCAAGTAAAGGTTAACTCTATGAGCCCAGCCTACGAGTCGTAATACAGACTACGACTTGTATAGTTGGATTCGTAGTAAGAATCAGAGAGAAAAAATGTTGGACCAAAAACTGAAGACCAAGACTACGAGACAAATATACAAGTTGTAGCCAAAGCAACGACTCGTACCTATGGGTCATACCAGTTCAGTCCAAGATGCCAAGAACCTGATACGATACCCTGACTACGACTCGTAGGTCATCCTACGAGTCGTAACTCTGATACTTATCAGCTGCCAGTTGTCTTTTCGATTTATATTCTAAGGTTATTTTGTGAACACTATATAAAGCTGAAGTTAGGTTTTTGAAAAGGAGTTCGACCAGTAGACATTTCATAATTATATTTTGAAGCTCTTCTTAGTGTTTTAGGATAGTTTATTATTCTCTCTTGAAAAAAACCCATTTTGGGGATTGCAAATCTTGTGCTATCACTTTCGAAATCTATAAAGCTTATGGGTTTGTAACTTGGGTGTCTTCAACTTTCGTTGTTGTTGGTAAAATTCTCAACTATGTTATTTAATTACATGTTTGTGTGTTTTGCCTTAGCCATGAATATCTAAGCACCCACAACTTGGGGTTGTGGGAACCATTGGTAGTTGCATGAGATGACCTAGGTTGTTTTGCATTTCTATGATTGGGGTTTTGCATGTATTATCTATTTCACTTCATTTTTATTGTTGTTTGGTGGTGGCTAACACCAAACCCCGCCTACTATCACGGTCATGACCAAGGTAGTGGCGAATAGGAAAAGGGAAGTAGATGACAGAATTCGGTTGATGTGTTCCCGTCTAATCGACCAAACCTAACAAAGGGGAGGTTCACTGGGACTATTGGTAATGGTTAGTTGGCACACCATGGTGGCTGACCAAGCGGAATGGTGAAATTCGACCTTCACCTTCACAAGAGGGATGGAAGAACCTAAGTTATTGTCCTGCATGCGCTCACCAATTATAGTTATGTATCTAGGGTAGTCAAGTCGACGAACCATGGGGAACACAATTCCCAAGTTATCCCCACAATTGAATGTTTTCTTGCATTTTAATTAGTGTTTATTTCATTTTGTTTTGAGTCACAAAAAGCCCCCAATTTAGAGATTGTAGTCATAAATACTAGAAATGATTAGCAGTGAAGTCTTGTAGTCAAAGCCCTGTATTTCCTATGGATTCGACCCTAACCTCTGTTAGGTTAATTACTGATAGCAACCGCTTTCTTATTGCAGTGTGACCATCACATCAGGCGGTAGTGGTGGCAACACTATAACAACTGTAACATCCATGGCTAGATATTGATTCCAACCATGTGCATTCTCGTTGAATTCCCAAAGGTGTATCCTATTTTCCCTAGGTGGTGGATTCTCCTCTCTACCCACATCATCATCATGTCAATCCATGGCTTCATCAATCGCAATATCCATGTTTTCTTGGGCCTTTATCCTTTGAACGACCCCAAAATACAAGCATAAGGTTACTACTAAGTGTTGGTGTGTGGTTTTACATTGAATTTTCTTGCATGATTTCACTCTTGAATTGTATGATTTTATACTAGCATTACACACTCGCCAAGTATTTGATAAAATGTCTGGTTAATATATCTTGAGTTGTTGAAGGCCTAGTCTTGGCATATGAGTTAAGTGACTTTATGATGATGAAGGATGGTATATATGTGTTCATTTCATGATATCTATCTATTGTGTTGTGAGTTGACCATAACCAATTGAGGGGTTGATACCTCAATCGCATCGGATGGGGGTGGTAAGCCATCAACCAATTGAGAAGTTGATACTTCAATCTCTTCCGGCAGAGGGTGGTGATGTACGTCAACCAATTGAGGGGTTTATACCTTAATCGCCTCAGATGGGGGTGGTAAGACATCAACCAATTGAGGGGTTGATACCTCAATCACTTCCGATGGAGGGTGGTCATGTCCGTTAACCAATTGAGGGGTTGATTCCTCAGTCAAATTTTAAGGGGTGGTCTACCTTAGATTCCAAGTACTAAGTTTCTTGGTCTATGATAATGGTCTATTCCTACACATGTAATATGTTCTATATATAAGCATGTTTACTTCAATTATCATTCATACATGCCATATTATTATATGTTCATCTATTGCCTAATTATGCATTTTGACTATGTTGCCTATCTATTATTGAATTGCATCTTCCATACATAGTACATTCAAACGTGCTAATGCATACTCTATGCCTACATGATGTTACCATGTTGGAACTGGATCTCCTCACGATCATCATCCTCCTCCCCGTGGCTAGTACCATCTCTACAAAGCAAGTTGGTGAGTTCTCAATTTCGAGGACAATGTCTTGATCTTATGCTGTGTATAAAGACTCTCTTTCCTTTATGTTATGCTTTTGACTATGGGAGTGAGCCCGGTTGCTTGTCTTGGCCCCCGCTAAGCTCTATGTTTAGAGCTTTTGTTGGATAAGTTATGTAACGATGCTATAAGCTTGATTCCCTTTGACTCTTTTGATGTTTTACGACATGAAAGATTTCCCTTTGTCCCTTTGCCCTTATTTCCATTATTTTATTATTGTTTAATTCCTTCCGCGACCAAGGATGTGTAATGATATGTTAGAGACTAGATTGGGGTCCCTTCGGGTTCCCTATTTGCTATGTAACATCTACGCCCTAGGCTTGGGTTGTGACAAACTTTGTATGAAAGCACTAGGTTGTTAATGGTTCTCTACATCGAACACATCACATCAATTAGAGTCTTATTCATGGATGTGTTGTGCACCACAACTATAAGTAAGAGGCTGTGAGACGTTCTAGGAAATGTTTCCCTTCTTCTTACTCTATGTCGTGCTGTAGAAGTTGAGGTAAGGTTTTCCCCCCAATGATTGCTCTTTGCTATGCTAGATCATACCTAAAATAATAGGAAGAAGAGCCCACATTCCCGAAGAAAAACTGACTCATGGGGTGCTCCGGAATGCTCTCACTTTGCTAGCTCAAGTCTTCGCTAATCAAGTCAACCAAGGGGCCCAAGCCTCTCATGCTCCTACTATGGCATCTCGGGTGAGAGATTTTATGAGGATAAACCCACCAGAGTTCATTAAGTCTAATGTGGATAAGGACCCTCAAGATTTTATTGATGCGGTATATAAAGTGTTTTCAATTATATGTGGAGGTAGGAAGAGAAGGCGGAGTTGGAGGCTTACCAACTCAAGGGGGTGGAAAAATATGGTATACTCAATGGAAGGAGGAGAAGGGGAACAACAATGTGTTTTTCTGAGAGGAGTTTAAGGTGGCTTTCCTCAACCGGTTCTTTCCTTTTGAATTTAGGGAGGCCAAGATATTGAAGTTCATAAATTTGAAGCAAGGATCTATGAGTGTGAGGGAGTATACCCTCAAGTTCAACCAACTCTCTAAATATGCTCTACAATTGGTTGCCGACCTGAGGTCTAGGATGAATAAGTTCATGATGGGTGTACCCAATTTGGTGAATGAGGAGTGTCGGGCCGCTATGTTGATTAGTGACTTGGTTTTGTCCCACTTGGTGACTTATGCCGAATATTTGGAAGGGGAGAAATTGAGGAAGATAAGGGGTCATGTGGCCAACAGGGCCCATTTTATTGGTAAGTTCCAAACTACCAAGGGTGGCCGATTTCATCAAGGCCATGGGTCTTCTCATGCTCCTAATAGAAAATTTGCCAATGACTAACCAAGGGCCCAAGGTGATGGTGATGTGGTGCCTAGTGTCATGTGTCCAAAGTGTTGTAGGGGTTATGGTGGCCCATGCTTGAGGGATACCAATACCTGGTTTGGTTGTGGGTAAGTAGGCCATAGGATGATTGCTTGTCCACGAAATCGCGACAAGGGTAAGGATGTTCATCCTCAAGGTCGGCATACTAATGTGGTTCCATTGGGAGAGGAGATCAACAAGGTGGTGCCCCAAGTCATAATTGGTTCTATTCACTCCAAGGGAGACAAGGGATTGATGAGGTTCCCGATGTCGTCACTGGTATGTTAAAAGTCTTGATTTTGATGTGTGTGCATTGATAGATCTGGGTGCCACTCTTTCTTTTATTACTCCTCTTATTGCCAAAAGGTTTCATGTTGAACCTGAATTGTTGTACTAGTCTTAGGTGTCTACTCCCGTTGGTGCATCTGCTGTTGTTAGAAAGGTCTATAGAAATTATCTTATTTTCATCTTGCACAAAAATATTGCCTTGTGATCTTGCTGAGATGGATATGGTTGATTTTGATATTATTCTTGGGATGGATTGGTTTCATGTATATTATTCCTCTATTGATTGTAGAACCCGTAGGGTCAAATTCCAATTCCCAAATGAACCTATCCTTGAGTTGGAGAGTCATGGTATGGTGGTAAAGGGTAGGTTCATCTCTTGTATTAAAGTCCAAAAGTTGGTCTCTAAGGGGTGTCTCTATCATCTTGTGAGGGTTAGGGATGTTGAGTCCAAAGTCCTTCCTTTAGAGTCGGTTCTGGTGGTGAATGAGTTTCTTGATGTCTTTCCTAGTGATCTTCCTGGTGTTCCTCCTATAAGGGAAATAGATTTTGGTATAGACCTCCTTTCCGATACTCAACCATTTCTATTCCCCCTTGTCGTATGGCTCGGATAGAGTTAAAGGATTTGAAGGAGCAATTAAGGGACTTGTTGGAAAAGGGTTTTATTAGGCCTATCCAATCACCTTGGGGTGCACCAGTGTTGTTTATGAAGAAGAAGGATGGGTCTCTTAGAATGTGTATTGACTAAAAACAACTTAATAGGGTTACCATCAAGAATAAGTATCCTCTACCAAGGATTGATGACTTGTTTGACCAACTTTAAGGGGCTAGTAACTTATCTAAGATTGATCTTCGATTTGGGTATCATCAAGTGAAGGTGAGGGAGTGTGACATTTCTAAGATGGTCTTTCGGACTAGGTATGGGCATTATGAGTTTGTGGTTATGTCTTTTGGATTAACCAATGCACTGACTATCTTAATGGATCTTATGAATAGGGTCTTTAAAGCCTACTTTGATTTGTTTGTTGTAGTTTTCATCGATGATATTTTGATCTATTCTCATAGTGAGGAGGAGCATGTGGCTCATTTATGGGTAGTGCTACAAAGATTGAGGAAAGAGAAGTTGTATGCCATGGATGAAAAATGTGAATTTTGGTTGAAGGAGGTTGCCTTTCTAGGTCATGTAGTGTCGGGGGATGGTATTATGATGGATCCTAAAAAGACAGATGTGATTAAAAATTGTCCTAGACTATTGACCCCATCGGACATTAGAAGTTTCTTGGGTTTAGCGGGTTAC
>JAPFFP010107539.1:0-19007 GCA_026153255.1 Solanum medicagineum
ACCACAACCCAAATAGAATCAAAATCCTTTCTAGTCTTAGGTAACCCAACCATAAAATCCATGTTAATCTCCTCCCACTTCCACGTAAGAATCTCTATGTCTTGGGTTAGGCCACCCTGCCTTTGATGTTCGACTTTGACTTATTGGAAATTATGGCAACTGGACACAAACTTAGCAATGTCTTTTTTCATACCTCCCCACCAATATACCTCTCTCAAATCCTTATACATCTTTGTAGAACCGGGGTAAATGAAATAGGAAGAATTATGAGCCTTATCAAGAATCTTCTCCCTCTAGCCATCAACACTAGGCACACACAACCTACCTTGGTACCTAAGGGAACCATCTCCCATTGGGAGAAAACCTCCACCTTACCCTCTCTCACCAAAGCCTTCAACTCTAGAAAGGTGGGGTCAATATCTTGCTTTGCCTTCAACTCATCAAGCAACGAAGATTTGGAACCATCAACCACCACTACTCCACCATTATCAACCTCCTCCAACCTAACTCCCAATCTAGCCAACCGGTGGACCTTTCTAGCCACCTCTTTGCCCTTACCACTCCTCCTTTTCCTCAACTTCTCTCCCTACATTTGTTCGGCATATGTCATTAGGCGGGAAAAATCCATGTCACTAGTCAACATAGCGGAGCGACACTCCTCATTCACCAAATTAGAAACACTCATCAAAATTTATTCATTCTAGACCTTGGATCGGCAACCAAATGTAGAGCATATTTAGAGAGTTGGTTGAACTTGAGGGCATACTCTCCCACGCTCATTGACCCTTGCTTCAAATTCATGAACTCCATCATTTTGGCCTCCCTAAGCTTAAGAGGTAAGAATCGGTGGAGAAATGCTGCTTTAAACTCCTCCCATAGAATCATATTATTGTACCCCTTCTCCGCTTTCCATTGAGTATACCATATTTAAGCCACCCCTTGAGTTGGTAAGCCACCAACTCCGCCTTCTCTTTCGATCTAACACCCATGATATCCAACACCTTATATACCTCATCAATTCTTCAGCGTCTTCATCCACTTTGACCCATGGAACTCTGGTGGGTTCATCCTCATAAAGTCTCTCACCCTAGATCCCGGGGTAGGAGCATGAGGGGATTGGGCCCCTTGATTGATTTGGTGTGTCATGGCTTGAGCTTGCATGGTGAGAGCATCTCGAAGCTCTCTGTGAGCCGATTTTTCTTCAAGTGTGCAGGCTCTTCTTCCGTTTGTGTTAGGAATGATCTAGAAATGGAAAAGAACATTTGTTAGAGGAAACTTCACCTAACTTTTATAGCACGACTATCACGACCCAAGCCTAGGGCCTAGACATGACTCAACAAATGGGGAACTCGAAGGAACTCCAAACAAGCCTCTTAACATATTATTACACGTCATTTGTCACGAAAGCAATTAAACAACATAATTAGAGTAGAAATGAGGAAAAAGGGGCTAAAGGAATACTTTCATAGCATAAGCACCAAACAAAAGAGTCAAGGTTCAATACATAACATGCCCAACAACACCTCTACTACATAGATAAGAGCGGGGGCCAAGACAAGCAACCGGACTCATCCTCATAGTCAATACATACATAAAAGAAAGATAGTCTTAGTACATAGGATGAGATCATAGATATTGTCCTCGGAATGGAGGACTCGCCAACTAGCTTGAGAGAATTCGTACTAGCCACGTGGAGGAAGATGCTCAAGTGGGGCTCCGGTTCCTACATGGTGACATCATGTAGGCATAGAGTATGCATTTTAGTACATTTGAATGTACTAAGTACGTAGGATGCAATGCAACAAGAGATAAGCAACGTAAGCAAAATGCATAAGCATAGGCAATGAGTAGCATATAACAATATGGCATGCATGGAGGATGCTTAAAGTAAATCATGCCTATATAAAACATAATACATGTGTAAGAAAAAAGCATCATTAATGAGTTCATAATTTATCAAGGTACAAACCCCTTGATTGGTTGGTGGATCTTCGCACCCTACCACCCCTGGTGATTGAGGTACAAACTCCTCAACATGGTTATCAAGGGTTTGTACCCCTTGATTGGTTTGTGGATACTCGGACCCTGCCACCCTTGGTGATTGAGAAACAAACCCCTCAACTCGGTTATCAAGGTACAAACCCCTCGACATCGTTACCTGGGCTCTTTACCCCCGAGTAGGGCATGGTCAAATTCCAATGCTACATAGGAGAATATCATATACATTTCTTTCATCATCATAAAGTCAATCAACTCATAAAACATGCATTGGACCTTCAATTTCTCAAGAAATCATAATCGGACATTTTATAAAATACTTAGGAGGTGTGTAGTGCTAGTGTAAAACCATGCAAATCAAGAGTGGAATCAGGGTAGAAAATTTAGTGTAAAACCATCAATAGATACTTGGTAACACCCTCAAGCAATATATATCCAAACCCTTCATCAATCTCATAATAGATCTTAGATTCATAGCTTAAAACATGCAAAAACAATCATAATTTCATGAAATCCCAACATAGTGTGCAGTGAAATTCATAATAAGTATGACCCATGAGTAAATCAATTTTAAATTATGCAATTTAGGTAAAAAAGAATCTTAGGCTTCATGAGTGAAAGGAACCCATGAATGAAACCCACATACCTGAGCTTTGGAGAATTTTTTGAAGAAGATTTGAAATGGAGACTTGAAGCATGAATGAAAACCTTAAGATCCGGATGAGTTTTGGGACTTGAATTTAGGGTAAAATATTTGTCTTATTGTTTGAGAGAGTATTGCGGAATGTCTTGTATGATATCAAGGTGAAATAAGGTTAAGTATAGGTACTTTTACACATGGGAAGACTTAGGCCCAACACCCAAAAGCCTTGGACTGAGATAAAATTACTAGCAACAAAATACATAGGTCCGTGTCTGGTCCGCGACGCGGACCTGTCATGGAGGCACAGTTTACAAAAGTACGCGATAGTTGGCATCGTGGCACCATCACAGATCGATTCTAGAAATCAAAATTTTGGGAAAATGAAATTGCGATTCATTTGCTCTAAAATCTGGGTTAGACCCATCCCCCACTCAATTTTTCCCCTTGATCATGAATATGAAGTTAGATTTTTTGATATCATGCACGGATTTTGAGATATATGAAAATTACGATTCTTGGTACTTCTGAGGCACATTTTCGGGCACTTTTGGGGTCATTTCAATATCTCCCCCTTGGAAACATTCGTCCCGAGTGTCAAAGAAACATATATGAGAGACGTAAATATGACAATTTCAGGCAAAATAAGGATGCAACAATGCACTTAAACATCATTTCAAAAATCTCAACATAAATGTAAAAATCATCATGAACTTGCCAATCTAAACATGCAAGCATGCAAATGTGATAGGCTAAACCTAGACTTGAAATCACATGGACTTAGAATTAGTACCTTAGCTTGTGTAGAATGGAAAAGATAAGGATATCGCTTTTGCATGTCTGCTTTGGCCTCTCATGTAGCACCTTCAACTTGTTGATTCCTCCAAAGGACTTTAACTGAAGCAACGTCCTTGTTCCTTTGCCTCTTCACTTGCCTATCCAAGATCTCTATTGGAACCTCCTCATAAGTCATGTTGTCTTCAACTATACCCACAACACCCAATGGAACAATAGCATTCGGATCATCCACACATTTCCTCAACATAGACACATGAAACACCGGATGAACCAAACTCATTTCACTAGGACACTCTAACTAGAAAGCCACCTTACCAATCCTCCTCATTACCCTATAAGCACCCACATATCTTGGACTCAACTTTCCTTTCTTACCAAAATGAACCACACCCTTCATAGGTGACAAATTCAAATAAACCCAATCACCAATTTTGAATTCAAGATCTTTTCTCCTCACATCGGCGTAGGACTTTTGGCGACTTGGGGATATCTTCAACCTTTCTCTAATCATACTAACCTAATCAAGAGCCTCCATAACCAAATTTGGTCCCAACAAAGCCACCTCTTCAACCTCAAACCACCCAATCGGTGATCTATAACGTCTACCATAGAGAGCCTCAAAAAGAGCCATATCAATACCAGAATGATAGTTATTGTTATATGCAAACTCAATCAATGGAAGATGATCATCCCAACTACCCTTAAGCTCCAATACACAAGCCCTAAGCATGTGCTCAAGTGTTTGGATAGTTCTTTCAGCTTGGCCATCCGTTTGAGGGTAAAAGGTCGTACTAAGTTTAACTCTTGTACCAAGACCCCTTTGAAAGGACCTCCAAAAATGTGATGTAAATTGAGCACCATGAACCAATATAATGGACAAGAACCCCATGCAACCTTACCAAGTCATGAATGTACAACCTAGCATAATCTTCAGCCCCATATTGGTCTTAACCGGTAGAAAATAGGCCAATTTCATCATCCTATCAACCACAACCCAAATTGAATCAAAACCCATTCTAGTCTTGGGCAACCCAACCACGAAATCCATATTAATCTCCTCCCACTTCCAAGTAGAAATTTCTATGTCTTGTGCTAGGCCACCCGGCCTTTGGTCCTCGGCTTTGACTTGTTAGCAACTATGACAACCGGATACAAATTTTGCAATGTCCCTTTTCATTCCTCCAATACACCTCTCTCAAATCTTTATACATCTTAGTAGAACCGAGGTGCACAGAATAGGAAGAACCATGAGCCTCATCAAGAATCTTTTCTCTCAAGCCATCAACACAAGGTACACATAACCTACCTTGGTATCTAAGGGCACCATCTCCCCTTGGGAGAAAACCACTACGTTACCACCCTTTACCAATGCCTTCAATTCTAACAAGAGGGGTCAAGATCATGCTTTGCTTTTACCTCATCAACCAAGGATGATTTTGAACCACTAACAACCACAATACCACCATTATCAACCTCTCCCAACCTAACCCTAATCTAGCCAACCGATGGACCTCTCTAGCCACCCTTTTTCCACCATCATCAACATGATCTAGGCTACCCATAGACACCCTACTTAATGCATCGGCCATCCACATTAGCCTTACCGGGATGATAATGCACACTCATATCACAGTCCTTAGGAAGTTCTAACCACCTTCTTTGTCTCAAGTTAAGATATTTTTAAGTGAAGACATATTGGAGACTCTTATAATCGGTAAGCACTTCAACATGCATCCCATACAAATAGTGACGCCAAATCTTCAAAGCAAAGACCATGGCGGCTAATTCAAGATCCTAGGTAGGATAATTCTTTTCATGCACCTTGAGTTGTCTAGCAGCAGAGGCTACCACCTTACCATTTTGCATCAACACACAACCCAAACCAACCCTTGAAGCATCACAATACACAACAAACCCTTCTAGCCCTTGCGATAGTGACAACATAGGAGCGGACACAAGCTTCTCTTTCAATGCTTAGAAACTCTTTTCACACTCATCGGACCACACAAATTTGGCTTGCTTTTGAGTCAACTTAGTCATAGGAGAAGTAGTAGAAGAGAACCCATTCACAAACCTACTATAGTAACCCGCTAAGCCCAAGAAGTTTTGAATATCCGACGAGGTCAATGGTCTAAGACAATTTCTAATCACATCCGTCTTTTTAGGATTCACTTTAATGCCATCCCCCAACACCACATGACCTAGAAAGGCAACCTCTTTTAACCAAAAATCACATTTTTCATACTTGGCATACAACTTGTCTTCCCTTAATCTTTGTAGCAGCACAATCAAATAACTCATAGGATCCTCCTTACTACTATGTGAATATATCAAGACATCATCAATGAAGACCATCACAAACGAATCAAGGTAAGGTTTGAAGACCCTATTCATAAGATCCATGAAGATAGTTGGTGCATTGGTCAACCCAAGGGACATCACAACAAACTCATAATGCTCATACCAAGTCCGAAAGGCCGTCTTGAGAATATCATACTCCCTCACCTTCACTTGATAATACCCGGACCGAAGATCAATCTTAGAGAAATGACTAGCCACTTGCAATTGGTCAAACAAATCATCAATCCTTAGAAGAGGATACTTATTCTTTATGGTGATCCTATTAAGTTGACGGTAGTCAATAGACATTCTAAGGGACCCATCCTTCTTCTTCACAAAAAACGCTGGAGCACCCCAAGGTGATTGGCTAGGCCTAATGATACCCTTCTTCAAGAAATCCCTCAATTGGTCCTTCAACTCCTTTAGCTCCGCCAGGGCCATGCGGTAAAGGGGAATAGAAATGGGTTGAGTATCGGGAAGCAGATCTATACCAAAATCTATCTTCCTTTCAGGAGGAACACTAGGAAGGTCATTTGGGAAGACGTCTAGGAACTCATTTACAACCGGAACCGACTCTATAGAAGGGACTTTGGAATCCACATTCCTAACCCTCACAAGATAATAGAGACACCCCTTAGAGATCAACTTATGGGCTTTAATGCAAGAGATGAATCTACCCTTGACCAGCACATCATGACTCTCCCACTCAAAAACGGGTTCATTTGGGAATTGGAATTTGGCCCTACGATTTCTACAATCAATAGAGGCATAGTATGCATGCAACCAATCCATCCTAAGTATGACATCAAAATCCACCATTTCCAACTCAACAAGATCACAAGGCAATATCTTATGCAAATTGCAAGAGGGACAATTTCTATACACCTTTCTAGCAACAATAGATGCACCAATAGGAATAGATACCTCATAAGACTCACACAACAATTCGGGATCAACATGAAACTTTTTGGCAACAAAGGGGGTAACAAAAGAAAGAGTGCCACTCGGATCAATCAATGTATACACATCAAAATCAAAGACTTTTAACATACTGGTGACGACATCGGGGACCTCCTCAACCCCTTTCCTCCCTTGGAGTGCATAGAACCTATTGTTCCTTAGGTCACCACCTTGTTGGACATCTCTCCCCAAAGAAACCACATTTGCACCTTGTAAACAAACCTCCTTAACCTTGTTGCGATTACGAGGACAATCAATCTTATTGTGACCTACTTCCCCACATCCATAACATGCATTAGTATCTCCCCAATATAGGCCCCCATGAGCCTTACCATACCTGGCACACACATTATTAGGAACCACACCACCAACACCTTGGGCCCTTGGGAAGTCATTGGCAAACCCCCTATTAGAAGCATAAGAAGACCCTTGGCCTTGATAGAACCGGCCCCCATTTCGACAAACCCCCTATTAAAAGCATGAGAAGACCCTTGGCCTTGATGGACCAACCACCCTTTCGACTTTGAAACTTTCCCTAAAAATGGGCCATCTTTTCCTCATTACTCCTCCTCTTCCTCAACTTTTCCTCCTCCATTTATTCGGCATAGGTCATCAAACGAGACAAATCCATGTCACTAATCAACATAGTTGACCGACGGTCCTCACTCGGCAAATCGGGTACACCCATCACGAACTTGTTCATTCTAGACCTTGTGTCGGCAACCAAGTAAGGGGCTTATTTAAAGAGTTGATTGAACTTGAGGGCATACTCCCTTACACTCATAGACCCTTGTCTCAAACTCATAAACTCCACCATCGTGGCCTCCCTAAGCTCAAGAGGGAAGAACCAATTAAGAAAAACTGCCCTGAACACTTCGCAAAGCACCACGTTATTTATTCCCTTCTCCTTCTTCCATTGATTAAACCATATTTGTGCTAACCCTTTGAGTTGGTAGGCTGCCAACTCCACTTTCTCCTTCGGTCTAACACCCATGATAGCCAATACCTTGTAGACCTTATCAATGAACTCTTGAGGGTCCTCATCCACCTTTGACCTATAGAATTCCGGGGGATTCATCCTCATAAAATCCCTCACCCGAGACGCCGGCATAGGAGCATGAGGGGATTGGGCCCCTTGGTTGGCTTGGTTAGCCACAACTTGTGCTAGCACGGTGAGAGCATCCCGGAGCTCACCATGAGCCAGTTGTTCCTGCTTCAACTCTATAGCACGACTTACAACATGAAGAAAGGAAACATTTCCTAAAATGCCTCATAGGCTCTTGCTCATAGTTGTGGTGCACAACACAACCATGAACAAAACTCTAATTGACATGATGTGTTTGATGCCGAGAACCATTAACAACCTAGTACTCTGATACCAAGTTTTTCATGACCTAAGCCTAAGGCCTAGACGTGACACGACAAATGGGGAACTCGAAGGGACCCCAAATAAGCCTCTTAACATATCATTACACATCATTGGTCGCGGAAGCAAGTAAATGACATAATACATTAGAAATAAGGGCAAAGGGACTAAGGGAAAATCTTATAACACAAATATCAAAAACAAGAGAGTCAAGGTTGATAGAATAGATACATAGCATGTCCAACAATACCTCTAAAACTTAGATACTTAGCAGGGGCCAAGACAAGCAAGCGGGCTCACCCACATAGTCAATATATACATAAAAGAAAGATTACCTTAGAACATAGTATGAGATCATAAACATTATCCTCGAAATGGAGGACTCACCAAAGAGCTTGAGAGAAGTCGTACTAGCCATGTTGAAGAGGATGATCAAGTGGAGCTCCAGTTCCTACATGTGACATCATGTAGGCATAGAGTATGCATTAGTACGTTTGAATATACTAAGTATATAGGATGCAATGCAACAAAAGATAAGCACCATAGCAAAATGTATAACATAGAAAATTGTAACCATATAGCAATATGGCATGTATGAATGATGCTTGAAGTAAACTCATGCTTATAAAACAAAATACATGTGTAAGAAGAGACCGTTATTAGTGCATATTCAAGGCCTATCACCCCTTTAGAGAGGCAAATGAGGTACTAACCCCTCAATAGGTTGATGAGGTACAAACACCCCCCCCCCCAACATGGTTGATGAGGTACAAACCACCCAACATGGTTGATCGAGTACAAATCCCAACATGGTTGATGGAGTACAACCCCCCCCCCCGCCAATGTGGTTATCAAGTCACAAACTCCTCGACATAGTTGCATGAGCCTACCACCTCCCGAGTGAGGCGATCAAGGTACAAACCCCTCAACAAGATTACCCGGGCCTATAACCCCTAGAGTGGGGCATGGTCAATTCCCAACACTATAGAGATAATATCATATACATACATTCCTTTTATCATCATAAAGTCATTCAACTCATAAGTGCATTAGACATTCAATTTCTCAAAAAAATCATAACACGGACATTTTATCAAACACTTGGCGGGTGTTTAGTGTTAGTGTAAAACCATTCATTTCAAGAGTGGAATCATGCTTGAAAATTCAATGTAAAACCATCATAGATACTCGTAACACCTTCAACCAGTACACATCAAAACCCTTCATCATATCTCACAATAGATTTTAGATTCTGAAACGACCCAAAAAGTACTCGAAAATGTGCCTGAGTAGTACCCAGAATCGTAATTTCCATATATCTAAAAGTCCGTTCATTATTTCAAAAATCCAAATTCATATTATCTTTTAGGGGGTCAAATTGAGTGAGAAATGGGTCTAACTCGAATCTTAGAGCAACCGTACCAAAATTCAAAAATTGCAAAAACGTGATTTTAGAGGGTCAACTTTAAAGGGGCATATCTCTTAGTACACAAAGAACTGGGTGGCCCACAAAATATCAAATTAAAGCATTTTGAATTAGCTTTCCAATGCACTTGGTTTCACCCCATTTTGGGTTTGGATGGAGGTATGTCCATTTTCATGGAACTCATTTGCGCAGAAAATGTAATTCCAGTGAGCAGTCCGTTTTGGTCCTATTTTCTCTTGACTTCGGTCTAAGACTTTTAAGTCTTCGGCCTAAGGGTTCTCACACTTGAAAACACGTATACTTAGCCTTATTTCACCCTCATATCATCCTAAACATTTCCCAAAACTCACTGAAACACTTAGCCAAATATGCACTCCCAAATTCAATTCCCAAAACTCAAGACCAATTTTAAGGATTTCATCGAAGATTTAAATCAAGCTTCAAGTCCCCATTAAAGCATTCTTCAAAGTTTCTCCAAAAGCTAAGGTATATGATGTTGAACTATTGGGTCCTTCCATCCATGGTGCCTAAGCCTCCTTTTTATTAATATTGCACGATTTAAAATTGATTTTACATTTGGGTCTTGTACATTAAGAAATTTACTATACAGTGATTTGAGGTCATGAAAGTATGGTTGTTTTAGAATGTTTTGAGCTCTAAATCATGAATCTAATATTGGATTTGATAAGGGGTTTGATATGAATGTCTTGGGGTGTTGGAAGGTGTTGATTGATAGGTTTACAACAGATTTTCTTGCATAATTTCATCTCTAAATTTCATGGGCTTTTACCACCATTATGCAGCCGCCAAGTGTTTGATAAAATGTCCGGCTAAGGTTTCTTGAGAAATTGTAGGTCCAATGCATGTTTTATGAGTTCCAATGCATGTTTTGTGAGTTGAATGATGTTATGATGATTATATGATGATGAAGTGATGTATGTATGTGATGACCAAATGATGATAAGAAGGGAAGATATGTATATAAGGATGAAAGGAATGAATATATGCGTTTGAATCATGTAAAGCACCTTTGTTATTGTAAGGGAATGTCTCATGTTGTCATGTTCGTGTGAATTGTTGATGACTTGTTGGATTCTTAAGATAAGGTTTATACTCTTGTCAATTGTGAAAGCCTACTAGGAGGGGTTATGAACTATGTTACATGTTTTACCCTCTAGTGCAAGGCCAATTCCTACATGTAGCGGTCATGAGCTATGTTGTACACCTTACCCTCATATACGACTGTAATCTACTCTTTATGAGGTTATACTACTCCCTATGAGTTTATGCTACTCTTTATGAGGTTATGCTACTCCCTATTACGTTATCCTACTCCCTATGAGGTTATGTTACTCTTCGAGGTTATGCTACTTCCTATAAGGTTATGCTACTCTTTATGAGATTATGCTACTCCCTATGAGGTTATGTTACTCTTTATGAGGTTATGCTACTCCCTATGAGGTTATGTTACTCTTTTTGAGGTTATGAACTATGATGTAATCCTTACCCTTATGTTTGATTTGGGTTATGAACTCATGCTATATCTCTCACCCTCTAGTATAAGGTAATTGGATAAGCTAATTATGTTATCTTAATGGGTTAATTAAGCTATGTAAGAATGGATAATTTCAAGCATGTTTTACTACAAGTATTATCCATGCATGCCATATAGTTATATTATTCTATTGCCTATTGTTATGCATTTTGATTACATTGCCCATCTCTTGTTGCATGCATCTCACATATTTAGTACATTCCAACATACTGACACATACACTATGCCTACATGATATGACCATGTAGGAACCGGAGTCCCGCTTGAGCATCTCCACCCACGTGGCTAGTACGGTTTCATTCAAGCTTATTGGTGAGTCCTCCATTCCGGGGACGTTGGTCTATGTTTCTTATGTTATGTATTGATTCTTTCTTCTTTATTACTATTTTGACTATATGGGTGAGCCTGGTTGCTTTGTCTTAGCCCCCGCTAAGTATCTATGTTTAGAGGTGTTGCTGGACAAGTTTTGTATTACGTTTGAGATTTGACTCATCTATATTATTTAAGTATTAAACTCTCTCTTTCTCCCTTAGTCACATTTCCCCTTGTTCATGTTTCTTATGATGTTTTATTTTTCTTCCATGACAAAGGATGTGTAATGATATGTTATAAGGCTCGTTTGGGGTTCCTTCTGGTTCCTCATTCACCGGTCACGTCTAGTCCCTAGGCTTAGATCGTGACAAAAATGGTACTAGAGCACTAGGTTGATAGATCCTCGGCGTCCAACACACCGCATTGATTAGAGTCTTATCATGGTTGTGTTGTGCACCACAACTATGAGTAGGAGGCTATGAGACATTTTAGGAAATATCTCCATTCTTCATGGTCGATGTCATGCTTTAGAAGTGAGATAGGTTTTCCCCTCTAATCTATGTTCTTTGCTCTTTTAGTTGATCATGCCGCTTCAAAGAGGAAGGCGAAGGAAGGTAAGTAGGATTTGATTTTGATGGATCCGAGTTTCATTATTTCTTTTCAATTCTTTTAGTTAATGGTAGGGCTTCTTGTGTACCCAAGTGGTTTTGTGGATTTTTGGTGTCTATTCTCTTGGTTGGGTATATTGTTGCTAGAAAGTTCATAGGTATTGATCCGGGTTTGTATTTCATTAGGTCTTGCCTTGTGACTTGTTGAATTCGATGTGGTGGATTTTGATGTCATTCTTGGGTTGGATTAGTTGCATGTATGTTGTGACTTCATTGATTGTGGGTTTCGTCTTTAAGTGGTAGTGAAGGGGGTAAGTCCATTTCTTGTTTTAAGGTACAATTGATATCTAAAGGATTGCATTTTCATATTGCAAGAGTTAGGGGTGTTGAACCTAAGTTATTTCTATTGAGTTGTTTTTGGTGATCAATGAGTTCTTGAATGTCCTTTTCGATATTTTGAATTTGGGGTGGTGTCTTGTGGTTTGACTTATGCACTGGTCATGTCTATAGATCTCATGAATAGGGTCTTAAAACCCTACTCTGATATGTTTGTGGTGGTCTCTAGTGATGAGGTATTTATTTGTTTAAAGCTTGTGAATCATTTGGGGTTAGTGTTGCAAGTCTCATAGGATGAGAGGTGTTTGCTAAATATGATAGGTGTGCATTGTGGATAGCAAGAAGGTGGTTAGGATTCTTTAAGGATTATGAATAAGTATGCATTACTTTTCCCCGGTAAGGCTAATGTTGCGGTCGGTGCTCTAGGTAGCCTAGCATGTGTGGATAGTGGTGGAAAGAAGGAGACTAGTGGGATCCATCAGTTGGTTAGATTGGAAGTAGGTTGAGGGAAGTAGAGAATGGTGGTATAGTGTTCTTGGTGGTTCCAAATCTACAGAGTGGAGGTTGTCTCCCAAGGGGGAGATGGTGGCTATGGTACCAAGTGGGTTAGGTGAATTTAAGGTTGACACTTAAGTTGAGGATTATGATTCCTTATAGAGTGTAGAGGGAGGTTGATAAGGTTGTATAAGTTTGGAGATTTGCCTATGGATGTAGATATGGTTCGCTCGGTTCTTCATGCTTATAGGTGGATGGGATGTGTGGTGACTCTAGTATTACAGAACTCTTTGAAGTTATTGGTGAGGTGGAGGATAATTTGGCTTGGAAGGAGGTCCCGGTAGAGGTGTTGGATGGATGAGTGGAGAGGTTTATTAATGGGGATATGGTGTTCATTAAGGCCCTTTGGAAGAGTCGTCTATTCGTATGTGTCTCTCGGGAAGCCGGAGCAGGCATGGAGGAGCAATATCCATTTTTCTTTCATTCTATTCAAGCTTATGATGACATGTCAAGTCCTTTCTATAATTCTAAGTCTTATGTTTCAACCCCTATGCCATTCATATGAATTCATGTTTAAGTTGGCAAGTGTATGATGATTTTACACTTATGCCGAGGTTTTCAAAATGGTGTTTTAAAGTGTATTGTTGCATTCTTGTTGGGTTTGATCTCTTTGTGATTACTCTTATCTTGTACGTTTCTTTGACATTTGGGGACGAATGTTTCCAAGCAGGAGATATTGAAACGACCCCAAAAAGTACCTAAAAATGTGCCTCGAAAGTGCCCGGAATCATAATTTCGATATATCTAAAAGTCCATTTGTTATTTCGAAAATCTGACTTCATATTCTTTTTTAGGGGGTGAAATTGAGTGGGAAATGGGTCTAATCCGAATTTTAGAGCAACCGTATCAAAATTCAAAAATCGCAAAAATGCAATTTTGGAGGGTCAACTTTGAAGGGGCATATCTCTTAGTACAGAAGGAACTGGGTGGTCCACGGCCTATCAAATTACAATTCTTTGAATTATCTTTCCAATACACTTAGTTTCACCTCATTTTGAGTTCGGATAAAGGAGTTATGCCCATTTTTGTGTAACTAGTTTGTGCAGAAAATGTGATTCCAGTGAGTAGTACGTTTTAGTCCTATTTTCTCTTGACTTTGGTCCAAGACTTTTAAGTCTTGGTCCTAAGGGTTCCCACACTTGAAAGTACATATACTTAGCCTTATTTCACCCTCATATCATCCTAAACATTCCCCAATACTCACCAAAACACTTAGCCAAATATTTACTCCCAAATTCAAGTCTCAAAACTCAAGACCAATCTTAAGGATTTCATCAAGGATTTCACTCAAGCTTCAAGTCTCCGTTAAAGCCTTCTTCAAGGCTTCTCCAAAAGCTAAGGTATGTGGTGTTGAACCATTGGGTCCTTCCACTCATGGTGTCTAAGCCTCATTTTTACTAATATTACATGATTTAAAGTTGATTTTACATATGGGTCTTGTACATTAAAAAATTTACTGCACAGTGATTTAAGTTCATGAAAGTATAGTTGTTTTAGCATGTTTTGAGCTCTAAATCTTGGATCCAGTGTTGGATTTGATGAGGGCTTTTGATGTAAATGTCTTGGGGTATTGCAAGGTGTTGATTGATGGTTTTATAATAGATTTTATTGCATGATTTTATCTCTAAATTGCATGGTCTTTTACCAACATTACATACCCACCAAGTGTTTGATAAAATGTCCGGCTAGGGTTTCTTGAGAAATTGGGGGTCCAATGCATGTTTTATGAGTTGAATGATGTTTGATGGTTATGTGATGATGAAATGATGTATGTATGTGATGACCAAATGATGACAATAAGGGAAGATATGTATATAAGGATGAAAGGAATGAATACATGTGTTTGAATCATGTAAAGCACCTTTGGAATTGCAGGGGAATTTCTCATGTTGTCATGTTCTTGTGAATTATTGATGACTTGTTGGATTCTTAAGACAAGGTTTATACTCTTGTCAATTGTGAAAGCCTACTAGGAGGGGTTATGAACTATGTTACATGTTTGACCCTCTAGTGCAAGGCCAATTCCTACATGTAGCGGTCATGAGCTATGTTGTACACCTTACCCTCATATACGAGTGCAATCTACTCTTTATGAGGTTATACTACTCCCTATGAGGTTATGCTACTCTTTATGAGGTTATGCTACTCCCTATGAGGTTATGCTACTCTTTGAGGTTGTGCTACTTCCTATGAGGTTATGCTACTTTCTATGAGGTTATGCTACTCCCTATGAGATTATGTTACTCTTTATGAGGTTATGAACTATGATAAACTCCTTACCCTCGTGTATGATTTGGGGTTATGAACTCATGCTATATCTTTCACCCTCTAGTATAAGGTAATTGGAAAAGCTAATTATATTATCTTAATGGGTTATGTAAGCTATGAAAGAATGGATATTTTCAAGCATGTTTTACAACAAGTATTGTCCATGCATGTCATATAGTTATAGTATGCTTATTGCCTATTGTTATGCATTTTGATTACATTGTCTATCTCTTGTTACATTGCATCCCACATACTTAGTACATTCCAATATACTAACGCATACTTTATGCCTATATGATATGACCATGTAGGAACCAGAGCGCCGCTTGAGCATCTCCACCCACGTGGCTAGTACGATTTCGCTCAAGCTTATTAGTGAGTCCTCCATTCCTGGGACGTTGGTCTATGTTTCTTATGTTATGAATTAATTCTTTCTTCGTTATTGCTATTTTGACTATGAGGGTGAGCCAGGTTGCTTTGTCTTGACCCCTGCTAAGTATCTATGTTTAGAGGTGTTGTTGGACAAGTTATGTATTATATTTGAGCTTTGACTCATCTATGTTATTTAAGTATTAAACTCTCTCTTTCTCTCTTTGTCACATTTCCTCTTATTCATGTTTCTTATGATGCTTTATATTGCTTCTGCGACCTAGGATGTGTAATGATATGCAATGAGGCTTGTTTGGGGTTCCTTCAGGTTCCCCATTCGCCGGTCACGTCTAGGCCCTAGGCTTGGGTCGTGATAGATTCATAGCTCGAAACATGCTAAAATAGTCACAATTTCATGAAACCCCAACATGGTGAGCAGTGAAATTCATATTAGATAAGACTCATGAATAAATCAACTTTAAATCTTGCAATTTTGAGTAAAAGGAAGCTTGGGTATCATGGGTGAAAGGAACCAATGAAAGAAACCCACATACCTTTACTTTGGAGAATCCTTGAAGAAGATTGGAGATGGAGACTTGAAGTTTGAATGAGAATCTTAAGAATTTTAAATTTGGAGAGAAATATTGTCCAAGTGTTTGAGAGGGTATTTGGGGATGTCTTCAATGATATGAGGGTGAAATAAGACTAAGTATAGGCATTTTCATGCATGGAAACACTTAGCCCAAGACCCAAAAGTCTTGGACCAAACTTGAAAAACTGAGCAAAATTTATACTGAGGCATGCCCTTGGCGCGTCGCGCCAGTGGTGTGAAAACCTCACTGGAAATTGTATTTTTGGGAAAATGAAATTGAGATTCGATTAATCTAAAATCGGGGTTAGATAGATTTCCCACTCAATTCGATCCACTGAACAAGAATATGAAGTCGAATTTTGATATCACGCACGGATTGTGAGATATATGAAAATTACGATTTCGGGCACTTCCGAGGCACATTTCTGGCATTTCAGGTTTGAGCCCTGTGAATGGAAAAAATCCTGTTGGGAGCGCCACCTCCAAATGGGCCCTGCAGTGCGTGATCCGAATTTAGTCGGAGCTCCACGGGCTTCAGACACTGGGTGAAAAACCAATATATATATATA
This sequence comes from Solanum medicagineum, assembly GCA_026153255.1. Taxonomy (NCBI): domain Eukaryota; kingdom Viridiplantae; phylum Streptophyta; class Magnoliopsida; order Solanales; family Solanaceae; genus Solanum; species Solanum medicagineum. Next base: position 16,693 of record JAPFFP010107539.1, read on the forward strand.
TATATATTTGAATATGAATCCAGCCACATTCAATATTTCCCATTTACTAAATGAATTGAAATGCTACTAAATAAGTCTATTTACTTATAGTTGGCATAATTTCATTTTACAGGTTCATATAAGAAATTTTACTATATATTATTATTATTTGTAAAAACTTGTATAGTTACATGTATATTTATTTGGACAAACATGTAGAATAAATATTTTTTCTTTTGAATAGTTAACATATATTTGTTCATGTCCTTAATTAGAGAGTTCAGTAATTTTTTTCAAATCATGTTACTTTCGCTATCGTCTTTATTTCCCTCTTCTCTTTTACCTTCAAGTTTCTTCCTTTCCTTTTGTCTTTCTTCCAAATTATTTCTTCCTTTTTTCCTCTTTTTCTTTACCACTAACATTAAATTCACTCAAGAACTTTTAAAAATACTACTCACTATAACTAAGGCAATTTCTTTTTTATTCCTCATAATTCCCTGCTAAAAGAAAACTTATTTGCTACCCATATTTCATGATTGTGGTTGTTGCTCTTTCCTCTTGAATATATATATATATATATATATATAGAAAAGTCAATCCATCGACGATCAATGGCATATTTGTAATTATGCTTATAATTTAAGCGCAAATGATTAATAGTCATTTAAAATATCTATGGATTTTCTCACTCCAAATTTCTATTCTAAACAAATTTGAAAAAAAAAACACTTACACACAACTTAATTCTAGAAGTATCATTACAAATTTATAATTATGCTTATCATACAAGGATAAATAATAAATATCTATATTAAATATCTATTGATTTGCTCAATCAAATTTCTATTCTAAACAATTAAAAAAATAAAAACAAAAACTAGACACTTACATATAGCTCAATTCTAGAAATATCAGTTGTACTCTTTTATTGTCTATAATTTTATGTTCATCATTCAAGGGCAAATGATTAATATTCATTTAAGATATTTATTGATTTTCTCACTCCAAATTTCTATTCTAAATTTTTTTAAAAAAAAAAAAAGAAGACACTTACACACAACTTAGTTCTAAAAATATTAATACAAATTTATAGTTATGCTTATCATACAAGGATAAATGATAAATATCCATATCAAATATCTACTGAATTGCTCAATTCAAATTTCTATTCTAAAAATTTTTCTAAAAAAAAATAAACACAAAAACTACACACTTATACACAACTCAATTCTAGAAATATCAATTGTACTCTTTTATTATCTATAATAAATATCTTATTCTTGCTATTTCAGCTAAAAATTTATATACCTACTTCTATTTTCTTGATTTTTCATTTACAATATTTTTTTCAGCTAAAAACTCATGTATCTACGTCATTTTCTTTTTAATAGTAATACGTTCTTAACTGTGCATAATAGTGAGTTAGCTTATCACAAAGTTTTAGGATTGGATTAGAATCTGCTCACCTATGGAACTTAATCACATATAAGGTTTAATCACTCTCCTATGGAACTTAATCACATATAAGGTTTAATCGCTCACCTATGGAACTCAATCACATATAAGGTTTAATCTTTATATTTTTTTTAAATCACATAAAAGACTTAATCTTTATATATTCTTTTAGATTGAGAAACTAAAATAATTATAGTGCAAGCTTTGAGCATTTTTTGAGTTTTCAATGATTGGATTTTTTTTAAGGTACTAGGTTTTATACCTCACTTTCTACAATTGAATTGTCGTTTTTGATTGGTAATTTAAATAAACATTTGAAATTCTTATTGATTTTGCATATAGTATTTTTTAGCAGTATGGTTTTTAATTAGTAAAGCATTGTTAGTCCTCCTCCCCCTTCATTGTTACGTTGAAAAAATATTATTGTATTGTGTCTTACGATACTTTTAGAATAGTTTGGTATCCATTTCGATATTTCAATTATTATTTACTCCCTGTTCATCCTAAATTTCTTCATATGATGGTTTCTAGAATGATTTAAAAAAATTGTCTGCAAAACTGATGATTACTACTCTTACTTATAAGAAATGATGAATTCAAATGTACTTATGCACATATTGCAGGTGAAAGAATCCTATAATATATGAATAACGATGTACATAATTGTTGCGTTCTATTTCACACGTTGTATATAGAGATGACATCTTCAGTTGTGTTAGTATGGACACTTTTGACTGAATTTTTTCTAATTATTATGTTTTGTTGTGTTAGCATAAAAGTCTTTGACCGAGCTTAGTCTAATTATTTAGTCGTATTTATAAAAAAGTACATAATAAAGCAAGTCGGATCATGCTGAGCACGGGCATTCTTATCTAGTGTGT
>JAPFFP010107560.1:0-19003 GCA_026153255.1 Solanum medicagineum
ATATGTTTTACCCTCTAGTACATGGCCAATTTCTATATATAGGGGTTATGATCTATGTTGTACACCTTACCCTTATGTACAAACCAATGCTACTCACTTACTCATATCTACATGAAAGGCTTATGAACTATATTGTACTCCTTACCCTCGTGTATGATTTGAGGTTATACAATGTACTTATATGAAGGGGTAATGAACTATGTGGTACGCCTTACCTTCATATGCAATGCAATGTTTTGTATTACCTCATGCTCACAACGTAGGGGTTATGACCTATGCTACCTTCTACCCTCATGTGCTATTCGTTATCTCATGTTCTAGCCATTACCTACTAGAAGGGTTTATGACTGATGCTATATCCCTCACCCTCTAGTACAAGGTATTTGGATGATCTAAGCATGTCACCTTATTGTTTTAAACAAGCTATGTAAGTATGTTCATCTTTCAAGCATGTTTTACTTCAATCATTGTTCATACATACCATGTTGCTAATATATACTATCTCTTGCTATTACAATGCATTTTGATTATGTTGCCTATCTCTTGTTGCATTGTATCCTACATACTCACTACTTTCAAACATACTAACGCATACTCTATGCTATATGATATGACCATGTAGGAAGCAGAGCCCCTATTGATTCTCCTCCACGTGGCTAGACAGATTTTTCAAGTTAGCTTTTCGCGAGTCCTCATGTTCGGGTACAATATCTATGTTCTCTTATGCTTATGATTAGATTATATCTTGTATATTTGGATTATCTATTGTCATTACTATGAGGGTGATCCCGGTTGCTTCTCTTGGCCCCCGCTAAGTTCTATGTTTAGAGGTGTTGTTGGACAAGTATGTAATGATGTTGTAAGTTTGACTCTCTTGATGTTTTATGAAATGAACGTTTTCCCTTTTAACCCTATGCCCTTATTTCTACTCTTTCATTGTTGTTTAATTGCCTCTGCGACTAAGGATGTGTAATGCTTAAGAGGCTTGCTTTGGATTCCTTCGGGGTCCCTATGTGCCGTGTCACATCTAGGCCCTAGTTTGGGTCATGAAAAGAGGGTGTGGTGTTAGCTTTGAAAATATGGCGTCATTATTTGTATGGGATTCATGTGGATGTGTTTACCGACCACAAGAGTCTCAATATGTGTTCACACAAAAAGATCTTAACTTGAGGCAAAGAAGGTGGTTAGAACTCCTTAAAGATTATGATATGTGTGTGAACTATCACCCCAGGAAGGCCAATGTTGTGGTTGATGCTCTAAGTAGAGTGTCCATGGGTTGTCTAGCGCATACTGATGATGGTAACAAGGACGTGGCTAGAGAAGTACACTGGTTATCTAGGTTGGGAGTGAGGTTTGATGAAGTTGAAATGGTGGTGCAGTGGCTTTTGATGGTTCCAAAACATCTCTGATTGAAGAGGTCAAGTTCAAACAAGACCTTGATCCCACCTTGGTAGAATTAAAAGCTTTTAGTGAAGGATGATAAATTGGAGGTTTTCTCCCAAGGGGGAGATGGTGTCCTTAGGTACCAGGTAGACTATGTGTGCCTAATGTTGATGACTTGAGGGAGTTGATTTTGAATGAGGTACATAACTCATCCTACTCTATTCATCCCAGTTCAACAAAAATTAATAGAGACATGAGGGAGGTGTATTGGTGGGGTCGTATGAAAAATGATATTGTCAAATTTGTAGCCAATTGTCACAATTAACAACAAGTGAAAGTCAAACATCAAAGACTGGGTGGCCTAGCCCAAGACATAGAAATTCCTACTTGGAAATGGGAGAAGATTAACATGGATTTTGTGATTGGTTTTCCCAGGACTACAAAGTACTTTGATTCTATTTAGGTTATTGTTGATAGGATGACAAAGTTAGCTTACTTTGTACTAGTTAAAACAACTTATGGTGCCGAGGATTATGCTAAGTTTTATGTTCATGAGTTGGTTAGGTTGCATGGGGTTCCCTTGTCTATTATTTCAGATCGTGGTGCTCAATTCACTTCTCATTTTTAGAGATCCTTCCAGAAGGGTCTTGGTACCAAGGTCAAGCTTACTACGAATTTTCATTCTCAAACGGATGGTCAAGCCAAAAGGATAATCCAAAATCTTGAGGATATGCATAGGGCTTGTGTTTTGGAGTTCAAGGGTAGTTGGGATGAAGATCTTCTACTTATTGAGTTTAATTACAACAATATCTATCACTCTAGTATTGGCATGGCTCCCTTTGAGGCTTTATATGGTAGGTGTTATAGATCCCTAGTTGGGTGGTTTAAAGTGGGCGGAAATGGTTTTGTTAGATCCGGATTTGGTTATGGTGGCTTTGATGAAGGTGAGGTGATAATGGAAAGATTGAAGACGGCTTAAAGTAGACAAAAGTCTTATCCCAATGTGACATGGAGAGACCTTGAGTTTAATGTTGATGAATTGGTTTACTTGAAGGTCTCACCCATGAAGAGTATGGTCCCGTTTTACAAGAAAGGGAAATTGAGCCCAAGTTTTGTAGGATCCTATAGAATTTTGAGGAGAATTGGTAGGGTTGCATAGTAATTGGAGCTGCCTACGGATATGAGTATGGTTAATACGATCTTCCATATGTCTATGTTGAAGAAGTGTGTAGGTGACCCAAGTGCTACAATGCCCTTAAAGGTTGTGGGTTTTGTGGAGGATAACTTGACCTATGAGGAGGTCCCAGTAGAGATATTGGATAGGCAAAAGAAAAAGTTGAGGAACAAAGATGTTGCATCTTTCAAAGTCCTTTAGACAAATCAACAAGTTGAAAGTGCCACTTGGGAAACCGAAGCAGACATGAAGAAATGATATCCATACCTCTTTCACTCTATTCGATCTGAAGTAGTAAATTATGTCCTATCTATGATTTCAAGTCTTAAATTTCAGCTCTCATGCCATTTTTGCATACATACAAATGACAAGTTTTGATGACTTATGGTGCATATATGTTCCAAACTTTTAGAAAATGATGTTTAAGTGAATTTGTTGCATTCATGTCGGGATGGAAGTATCATAATTGCTTCTCTTACGTATGTTTTATTGACATTCGGGGACGAATGTTCCTAAGGAGGAGATATTGTAGCACCCCTCATATGCTTCAGAATGACTTATAAGTGTATTTCTCTAATATCTCAAAATTCGTACATGATTTCGAAAGTCTAACTTCATATTCTCGTTCAAGGGGAAAAATTAAGTGGGAAAAGAGTAGCCCTCGAATTCTAGAAGACCCATAGAGAAAAATAATTTTTTCTACGGGAACGAATACCAGTGGCCTGCGCACCCAGGTTGCGACGCGCCTGAGTGCGCCATAGTCTAACTTGGCACGTGCGCCACGTTCGTGTCACGCCTGGGGCGCGGAGCAGTGTAGATTTTTCCCCAATTTCTTGTTTCGTCCAAGGGCATGTTGGCAATAATCCAATGCCCATTTAAATGGGAAAACCTCTATACTTAGCCATTTTCAACTTCAAACTCTCAAGAAACATTCTCAAAACCCTCTCAAACCATTACCTAACCCTCCATTCAATTCCTAGAATCTCAAGAACAAGCTTTGGATTCGAAGAACCCAAATTAAGTCTCAGGTCTTTCTCAAGTTTTACTTTAAGAATTTCAAGTTTTAGGTATGTGGGATTTCATCCGTGGGTCCTTTCACCCATGGAGCCCAACCTTTTCTTTTGTTGAAAATTTCATGATTTCAAGTTGCATTCTTTATGGGCATCTCTTATTATGTGTTATAAATGTGAATTATGTTGGGTTTTATCATGTATTGATTGATTATGCATGAATGTCCATTTTAAGCTTATTCCATGAGTTGATTTATGTCTATAGAGACTATGCATGATATGAGCTATAAAAGCCATGAAATATTGTGAATTTTTTAAATAGATTCCATGATACCTAAATTAAGGGCTTTACTACAATATCAGTGGGTTGATTTAGGTGACTTCAAAATGAATTAATTTTACTCATTCTTGTTACATTGCGGGCAGGATGGTAATTTAGGTTCTTCTAGCCCTCTTCTGAAAGTGAAGGTCGAATTTCACTATGGCGCTTGACTGGCTACCATAGAGTACCAACTAACCATTACCCATTGTCCCAGTGAACCTCTCCTTTGCCGAGTTTCGTTGATTAGATAAGAAGACATCAATCGAAATCTTTTACCCATTTCCTTTTCCTATTCATCACTACCTGGATCGGGATCATGATACTAGGTAGGGTTCAATGTTGGCCACCATCAAACAACACGAAAAATGAAGGAAAATGGACGATACTTGCAAATACCCAACTCAAGAAGTGCAAATAATCTGCATCTAAGTTAGCTACTCATGGTTACCACAACCCTAAGTTGTGGGTTTAGCTATTCATGACTTGGGCAAGAAAACAATCAATGAATAAAGAAGACATAGTTGATAGCTTGCCCGCACAAACTTAGCCTTCTTTTGGGTCAATTTTGTCATAAGAGAAACAATAGAAGAGAACACATTCACAAACCTTCGATAATAGCCTGCTAAGCCCAAGAAACTCCTAATAACCGATGGGGTCAATGGTCTAGGCCAATTTCTAATCACATTAGTCTTCTTAGGATCCACCTTAATACCATCCCCTGACACCACACGTCCTAGGAAGGCAACATCCCTCAACCAAAATTTACACTTTTCATATTTAGCATACAATTTCTCCTCCCTCAATCTTTGCAACACAACCCTCAAATGAGCCCTATGCTCCTCTCACATATGAATAGATCAAAATATCATCAATGAAAGCTATAGCAAAGTAATCAAAGTAGGGTTTAAAGACCCTATTCATTAGGTCCATAAAGATGGATGGTGCACTGGTTAACCCAAAAGACACCACCAAAAATTCATGATGTCCATACCTAGTCCGGAAGGTCATCTTGGGAATATCACATTACCTCACCTTCACTTGATGATGCCCGAACCGAATATCTATCTTAGAGAAATAGCTAGCTCCTTGCAATTGATCAAACAAATCATCAATCCTTGGAAGAGGACACTTATTAGTGATGGGGACCCTATTAAGTTGTCGGTAGTCAATACACGTCCTAAGGGATCCATCCTTCTTTTTCACAAACAACATCGGTTCACCCCAAGGTGATTGGCTAGGCCTAATAAATCCCTTCTCCAACAAGTCCCTCAATTTTTACTTTGACTTTGTCGGGACCATACAGTAAAGGGGAATAGAAATGGGTTGAGTATCGGGGAGGAGGTCTATGCCAAAGTCTATTTCCTTTTCAGGGGGAACACCAAGAGGGTCATATGGGAAGTTATCAAGAAACTCATTTATAACCAAACTTGACTCTATGGGAAAGACTTTAGACTCCACGTCCCTAACTCTCACAAGATGTGAAGACATCCCTTAGAGATCAACCTACGAGCTTTAAGGTAAGAGATGAGTTTACCCTTGACCACCACATCTTTGTCTCCCACTCAAGATGGGTTTATTTGGAAATTTAAATTTGACCCTACAGGTTCTACAGTCAATAGAAGGATAGTAGGCATGCAACCAATCCATCCCAAGAATAATATCAAAATCAACCATGTCTAACTCAACCAGATCACATGGCAATATTTTATGCAAAGATGCAAATAAGACAACTTTGGTAAACTTTTCTAGCAACAATAGATGCATTGATAGGAGTAGATACCTCATATGACTTATGTAACAATTCGCGGTAGACATGGAACTTTTTTTCAACAAAAGGGGTAACAAAAGAAAGATTAGCACTTTGATCAATTAATGCATACACACCAAAGTCAAAGATTGTCAACATACCAGTAATGACATCGGGGACCTCATGTACCCATTGCCTCCCATGCAAAGCATAAAACCAATTATCCGTTAGGGCACCATCTTGTTGGCCACCTCTCCCTAAAGGAACCCCATTAGCACCTTGTGAACGAACCACTTTGCCTTGTTGCGATATCCAGGGCAATCAACCTTTTTGTGACCCACTTCCCCACAACCAAAGCATGCATTAGTATCTCTCAAGCATGGCCCCTTATGACCATTAACACACCTAGGACACACATCATTATGAACCACAACACCAACACCTTAGGATCTTGGGAAGTCATTGGCAGATCCCCTATTAGATGCATGAGAGGACCCTTGGCCTTGGTGGATTTGGCCAATCTTTTGGAACTTACCCTCAAAACAAGCCCTCTTAGCCTCATGACGTGTCCTCTTCCTTGATTTCTCCCCTTCCATTTGCTTGGCATAGGTCATCAAATGTCATGTGTCTAATCAACATGGCGGATCGGCACTCCTCAGTAACCAAGTCGGACACACCCATCACAAATTTGTTCATCATAGATCTTGAGTCAGCCACCAAATGTGGAGCATATTTTGAAAGTTGGTTAAACATGAGGGCACACTCCATCACACTCACGAACCCTTGTCTTAAATTCATAAATTGTACCAACTTAGCTTTCCTAAGTTCAAGGGGGAAGAACCGATTAAGGAAGACAACCTTGAACTCCTCCCAAAGCACCTTATTGTTGACTCCCTTCTCTTCAATTCATTGGTTGTACCATATTTCGCTAGCCCTTTGAGTTGGTAGGACGCCAACTCTAACTTATCCTCTGACATCACACCCATGATATAAAAAATCTTCTAAGCCTCGTCAATGAATTCTTGAGGGTTCTCCCTCACCCTTGACCCATGGAATTTCGGGTGATTTACTCTCATGAAGCCTCTCACCTGAAAAGCTGGTGTTGGAGCATGAGGGGCTTGGGCCCCTTGATTGGCCTGATTAGCTACCACTTGTGCAAGCAAGGTAAGAGAATCCCTAAGCTCTCCATTGGCCAGTTGCTCCTCGGGTGTGTTGGCTCGTTTTCCTCTGGTGTTAGGCATGATCTAGCATAGAAAAGAACAATTGTTGGGGGGGGGGGGAATTACTTCAACTCTGTAGCACGACTTAGAACATGAAGAAGGAAAACATTTCCTAAAATGTCTCATAGCCTCTGACTCATAGTTGTGGTGCACAACACAATCATGAATAGGACACTAATCAACGTGATGTATTAGACACCGAGGATCTAACAATCTAGTGTTGTGTAACCACCTTTGTCACTACCCACGCCTAGGGCCTAAACGTAAACAGTGAATGGTTAACTTGAAGGGACCCCAAAGTAGCCTCACAGCATATCATTACACATCTTTGGACATAGAAACAATTAAAATGACAATAATAGGAAAGCACAAACAAGGGAAATTGGGACTAAGGATAAACTTCCATAATGAAACATCAAGAAAATAAGAAAGTCTAGGCTCAAGCATAGACACATAACTTGTCCAACAACACCTCTACTACATAGATAAGAGTAGGGGCCAAGAAAAGCAATCAGGATCACCCTCATAGTTAATATATAACAGAAAATAAAGATAGTCTTAGTACATAACAAGATATCATAAGAAACATCCCCACAATGGAGGACTCACCACAAACTTGAGGGACAATTGTACTAGCCACTTGGAGGAGGAGGAGGAGGATCAAGTGGTGCTCTGGTTCCTAAGTGACATCATGTAGGCATAGAGTGCGCGTTATTATGTTTGGATGTACTTAGTATGTAGGATGCAATGTAACAAGAGATAGGTGTCATAGTCAAAGTGCATAGAGATAAACAATAGCTAGCATAGTAACAATATGGCATGTATGATTAATATTTAGGTAAAATATGCTTATATAGGACATAACATATGTGTAAGAAAAGACCATTAAACTATTGGTAGATCATCACACCCTACCACCCTTGGTGATTGAGGTACAAATCCCATTAATAGGTTGGTGGATCATCGAACCCTACCACTCGTGTTGCCGGAGTACAAATCCCCTGATAGGTTGATGGGTACAAATCCCCAACAAGGTTCTTGGATCATCAAACCCTACAACCCATGGTTCTAGAGTACAAACCCCCCCAATAAGTTGATGGGTACAAATCACCAACAAGGGTGGTGGATGGTCGCACCCTACCATCCATTGTAACAACCACAAAAAGTGCCCAAAAACGTGCTGGAAAGTGCCCAGAATCATTTTTTTCATATATCTAAAAATTCATTCATCATTTCGGAAATCGGACTTTATATTCTTGTTTAGGGGGTAAAAATTAGGGTGACAAAGATTTAACCTCAAATTTAAAGAAAAGGAATCGAATTATGAAATTTCATTTGGTGCGATTTCCAGAAAGCCTCCGCGTCCTCTCCCTGACACAGAGACGTGTATTATCTACATAGTTTTTCTTAGTCCGTCTAGATTTTTCTAAGTGTTGAGCCTATGTTTTTTCAAACGTGTTTTTACCTATATTTAGCGAAATTTTACCCTCATATCCCCCAAAATATTTTCCAGCACTCACTCAAATACTTAGCCATATTTTCACTCCCAAATTCAAGACCCAAAACCCTCATCCAAAGCTAAGGATTCTCTTCAAGCTTCAAGGCTCCATCTTCAACCTTCACCAAGAACTTCACCAAAGCTAAGGTATGTGGTGTTGAACCATTGGATCCTTCCACTCATGGTGCCTAAACCCTAGTTTACTTAATAATGCATGATTTAAAGTTGATTATACATATGGGTATTGTATATTGATAAATATACTGCACAATGATTTTGGTTCATGAAAGTATGATTGTTTTAGCATGTTTTGAGCTCTAAACCTTGGATCTAATGTTGGTTTTGATGTAGGGTTTTGATGTGAATGTCTTGCGGGTGTTGCAAGGTGTTGATTGATTGTTTTACAATATATTTTCTTGCATGATTTTATTTCTAAATTGCATGGTATTTTACCCCCATTACACACTCCTAAGGTGTTTGATAAAATATCCGATTATGGTTTCTTGAGAAAATGAAGGCCCAAAGCATGATATATGATATGAATGATGTTATGGTGATGAAAAGAGCTTATGTATATGATATAATTTTCTATATTATGATAAAATGAGTTTATGCATATGATGAACTCTATATAAAGTGTTGCATTAGACCATGCCCGATCCGAGTGAATAAGAGCCCGGGTAATTGAGGGAAGGGTTAGTACTTCTCCACCTAATTATGGGGCGGCATCATCACTAAACGTGATGGGGGTTTATACTCATCAATCGAGAAAAGGGTTCGTACTCATCCACAGGGGTGATGGAGCGGCATTATCACCAACCGAGATGAGGGTTCTACACATCCACCTAAGTGATGGGGCAGCATCATCACTAACTCCAAGGGGTTTATACCATGGAAATCTAGCTTGGTTTCTTCTATACATATGATATTCTATATGAGCATGGATTACTTAAGCACGTTTTACATATGCATTGATCATACATGTTATCTTGCTATATTATGCCTATTGCCTATTGTTATGCATGTTGATCATGAAGCTTATCTCTTGTTGCATTGCATCCCACATACTTATTACATTCAAACGTACTAACGCATACTCTTGACTATATGATATCACCATGTAGGAACCGGTGCCCAAATTGATCATTCTCCTCCTCCATGTGGCTAGACAATACTATTCTAAGCTTGTTGGTAAGTCCTCCATTTCGATAACTTTGGTTTATGTTTTCCTCTTATCTATGTATTGAGACACTATCTTATGTTCTATTTGACTATGAGAGTAAGCCCGGTCACTTTGTCTTAGCCCCCGCTCTATCTATGTATGTAGAGGTGTTTGTTGGACAAGTTATGACTTTATGATATGAGCTATGATTCCTTGTCTTTTAATGTTGATGTGTTGTAAAGCTTTCCCTTAACCCTAATGCCCCATTCAATTCTACATGTCTTTTATATGCTTCCGCAACCAAGGATGTGTAATGACAAGTTAAGAGGTTTGTTTGGGGTCCCTTCGGGTTCCCCATTCGCCGTATCACGTCTAGGCCCAAGGCTTAGGTCGTGACACTCGTGGCACAAAAGTACAAACCCCCGATAGGTTGATGGGTACAAACCCCCAACAAGGTTACCCAACCCACAACCCCTAAGTAGGGCATGGTCACATTCCAATAATATATAGAGAATACTATATGCATACATTAATTTCATCATCATTTCATCAGCATATAGTCATTCAACTCATAAGATATGCATTAGACCTTCAATTCCTCAAGAAACCATAACCAAACATTTTATCAAACACTTAGAGGGTGTGTAGTGCTAGTGTAAAATCATGCAATTCAAGAGTGAAATCAGGCTAGAAAATTCAATGTAAAACCTCAATATATACTTGGTAACACCCTCAAGCAATATACATCAAAAACCTTCATCAAATCTTACAATAGACCTTGGTTTCATAACTCAATACACAGCAAAATAGTTACAATTTCATAAACACCAACATATTGTGCAGTGAATTTCATAATACTTAGGACCCATGTGTAAATCATGTTTAAATCATGCAAAGTTAAGTAAAAGGAAGCTTGGGTATCATGGGTGAAAGGAACCCATGAAAGAAACACACATACATTAGCTTTGGAGATGAATTTGACGAAGATTGGAGATGGAGACTTGAAGCTTGAGTGCCATCCTTGGTACCCAGAAAAGGTTTAGAGACTTGAGTTTAGGAGTAAAGTATTTGGCTAAGTGTTTGAATGAGTATTAGTAATGTTTAGAATGATATGAGGGTGAAACATGGCTAAGTATAAGTATTTTCACATTTGAGAATACTTAGCCCCAAGACTTAAAAGTCTTGGACCTAAGTGAAGACTGGCTAAAAATTAACACTAGTGCGCGCCTTTGGCACGAGAAGCTCACTGGAAATCGCCACTTGGAAAAATGAAATTGCTAATCCTTTGTTCTTAAATCTAGGTTAGACCCATTCTCCACTCAAAATGACCCCCTGAACATGAATATGAAGTTTGATTTTTAATATTGCGCACGAATTCTAAGATTTATGGAAATTACAAATATGGGCTTCTAAGGCACATATTCAAGCACCTTTTGGGGTCGTTTCATTAAAGGAGTTGAAAGATCAATTGATGGAATATTAGAGAAAGGTTTATTAGGCTAAGTATATCGCCATTGGGTGCTCTAGTATTTTTTGTAAGAAAGACAGATGGGTCTCTTTGGATGTGGATTGATTATTGATAGTTGAATAAGGTAACCATCGAGAATAAATACTCATTGCTAAGGATCAATGACATGCTCTCTTTGCATGTTGATTGATTATCGATAGTTGAATAAGGTAACCATCGAGAATAAATACTTATTGCCAAGGATCATTTACATGTTTGATCAACTTCATGGGGCCACCTCTTTCTCAAAGATTGACCTCCATTCCAGTTATCATCAAATTTAAGGTTGGGGGGTGTAACACTCTCAAAATGGCTTTCTGAAATAGATATGGGCACTTTTTAGTTTGTAGTGTTGTCTTTTGGGTTTACTAGTGCTCTGGCTATGTCTATGGACCTCATAAGTCAGGTGTTCAAGCTATTCATTGATAGTTTTGTCATTTTCTTTATCTATGATATCCTTATTTATTCCCGAAGTGAGTAGGAGCACATAGATCATTTGAGGTTGGTTCTTCAGACTTTGAGGGAGAAGCATTTGTATGCTATATTTAGTAAATGTGAGTTTAGGTTTGGTGAAGTAGCTTCTCTTGGTCATGTGGTGTCTGGTGATGGCATTAAGGTTGACCCGAAGAAGACTAAGGCCGTGAAGAATTGTCCTAGACCATTAACATCTTTAGATATTTGAAGTTTTCTTGGGTTGGCTAGTTATTACAGGAGGTATGCTGAAGGCTTCTCTTCTATTGCATCTCCACTGAACAAGTTGACTCAAAAGAGGGCCATGTTTGTATGGTTAGATGAATGTGAGAAGAGTTTCAAGACTATGAAAGATCAGCTTTCATTGTCTTCTCTTTTGACTCTAAAAGATGGCTTAAAAGGGTTTGTGGGATATTGTGATTTTTCTCGTATTGGATTAGGTTGTGTGCTTATGCAACATGATAAGGTGATAGCTTATTCATCGAGGCAATTGAAGGTTCATGAGCGTAATTACTCGACTCATGATCATGAGCTAGCTGTTGTGTAGTTTGGTTTGAAGATTTGGAGACATTATTTATATGTGGTGCATGTTTATGTTTTTACCGATCATAAGATTTTGCAATATGTGTTCACCCAAAAGGATCTTATTTTAAGGCAAAGAAGATGGTTGGAACTTTTTCAGGACTATGACTTGAGTGTTCAATATCATTGCGGCAAGGCAAATGTTTTAGCTGATGCTCTTAGTAGACTATCTATGGAAAGTGTTGCTCATGTTAACGAAGGGAAGAAAGAGTTGGTAAAGAATGTTTACCATTTGGTTAGGTGGGTTGTTAGATTGTCCGACTCTAATGATGGTGGTAATCATATTTAGAATGGGGCTAAATCTTCTGTGGTTGTTGATGTCAAGGCTAAGCAAGATTTGCACCCATCATTGGTTTAGTTGATGAAGTTTATTTCCAAAAAGAAGATAGAGCTTTTCTCCCAAGGGGAGATGGTGTACTTCAATATCAAGATCAGTTGTGTGTCCCAAATATGGATGGCCTTAGGGAAGTGATCATGAGTGAAGCCCATAACTCTCATTATTCTATTCACTTGGGATCCACCAAAATGTATTGGGATTTGAGGGAAGTGTGTTTGTGGCATGGTATGAAGAAAGATATAACAAAGTTTGTATCTAAATGCCCTAATAGTCAACAAGTGAAGGTAGAGCATCAATTGCCTAGTTGTTTAGCTCAAGATATTGAGATTCCTACTTGGAAGTGGGAAGATGTGAACATGGATTTTGTGTTTGGGTTACCTTGAACACAAAGGAAATTTGATTCAATTTGGGTTATTGTTGATCGGATGACTAAATCGGCTCATTTCCTACTAGTCAGGACTATTTTCGATGTCAAGGATTATGCACGATTTTATATCTAAGAGTTGTTGATGTTGCATGGTATTCGTAGGTCTATCATATTGGATCGTAGCACCCAATTTACTTCTCACTTTTGGAGATTGTTTCAAATAGGAGTTTGTACAAAGTAAAGTTAAGTACCATTTTTCATCCTCAAACTGATGGAACTGCCGAAAGGACAATTCAAACTTTGGAGGACATGTTGAGAGCTTGTGTTTTGGAATTCAAGGCTAATTGGGAAAATCATCTACCACTCATCATGTTTGCTTATAACAATAGGTTTCATTCTAGCATTATTAAGACACTGTTTAAGTCTTCGTATGGTAGAAGGTGTATATCTCTGGTGGGGTGGTTTTTGTTGGGAGAGAAGGCTTCGATCAGCTTGAATTTTCTGGTTGAGGCTATGGAGAAGGTGAAGTTGTTTATGGAGAGGGTTAAACTATTCAAATTCACCAAAAGTCTTATTCGGATGTTAGAAATATTGAGTTTCATGTGGGCGATTGCGTATACATGAAGGTCTCACCATAACGGGTGTGATGCATTTTTGTAAGAAAGGAAAGTTAAGTATTTGGTACGTAGGCCTTTATGAGACCGTTGAGAAGATTGGGAATGTGACCTGTAGGTTGGATTAGCCTCCAAATTTGAGTCATATTCACTTGGTTTTCCATTTGTGGATATTGAGGAAATTGATTGATTATCCTAGTACCAATGTGTCTTTTGAAGGTGTTGAGGTTGAGGAGAACTTTCCTTATGAGGAACTACTGGTTGAGATTTTGCATAGGAAAGTGAAGTGGCTTTACAACAAGGATGTGGCTTCAGTTAAGGTGCTTTATAGAAATCAACATGTGAAGAGTGCTACATGGGAGGCAGAGTTAGACATGATGAAATGATATCCCTATCTTTTACAATCTACTAAAGCCTAAGGTATAAGGTTCTTCCTATCCCAATTGGTCCTAATTCTTTCACTCTTGTGTTTCATCGCATGACATGCATACATGTACACGAAAATGATTTAAAGATGTTTTGACATGTGTATTAACGACCTTATGGTTTCAAATGATGATATATGCATTGTGTCATTGTGTTTGGATGTTTCAGGTTCAAGTTAAGTCTTTCAAGCCTTGTTTTAGCTCATTTGGGGATGAATGTTCTAAGGGGGGAGATGATGTAAGGACCCAAATTTTGTAATATCATGACCCAAGCCTAGGGCCTAGTCATGACACAGTGACTGGGAACCCAAAGAGAGTCCCCAAGACAAGCCTCTTAAGCATACTAGACACATCCTTGGTTTAGTGGACATGGAAGAGTAAGGTGCACATACCACATAGTATGTAAGGGAAATGGGACTAAGGGAAGTTTTCACCGTACATAAAGATAGTAAGAGTCAAGCCTAACACATAACATTCATATCCAACAACACCTCTAGTATGGGTGGAACAGTGGACAGGACATCTCCCGGGCTCACCCTCAAAAATAAAAAAGAGTATAAATAGATAAGCTTTAACAAAAGCATGAAAATAAAATGGATGTTGTCCCCGAAGTGGAGGACTCACCAATAAAAATCTTCAACAATTTTGCTAACCATATGGAGGAGGAGGATGAATAGGAGCTCCAGTTTCTATATGGTGAGTTATGTAGGAAAAATTATGCACTAGCACTTGGAATGTACCAAGTATGTGGGGTGCAATGCAACAACAAA
The DNA here is from genome assembly GCA_026153255.1 of Solanum medicagineum. Lineage (NCBI taxonomy): Eukaryota > Viridiplantae > Streptophyta > Magnoliopsida > Solanales > Solanaceae > Solanum > Solanum medicagineum. The sequence goes on from JAPFFP010107560.1 coordinate 14,590, forward strand.
CATATACACTTGAAACCATAGTCAAATGTGGTAGGTACATGCATATACACTTAAAACCATGGAATCCAAGAGAATGAACAAGATAAGAGTAAAATTAAGGTTTTCCGAATTAACCCACCATTATAAAAGTAAACCCTTGTTTGAGTATCATGAAAACCCCAACAATACTTTTCCATAAATCATCATTTATTAAAGAACCCATATAGAAGACGTGTGTACAATGCATAATAATATTATCATAATAAACAAATAATGAATACCCATAAACTAATCCATAAATTCATGTAGTTTGAGAAGAGGATTGGTTGGTCTTGTGGCAAGGAGGGTTCCCACAATCAAACCTTTATGTCTTGATGATAGGAGATAGGAAAACCTTAGGAGATGATGTGGAAATTAGAGCCCTAGCTTGCAGCTTCTTGCTTGACGCCTTGTAGGAACTTGAGAGTGTTTGAGAGGGTTTATAAACTTAGTGTTTTTGGAGTGAGGAAGAATGAGATGTATTAGGGTTATGTAAATAGATTACAGACATAGATGAGGTCAATACAATGTAGTTTGCACTTAGAAGAAAGAGAAAAGCTCAAATTTAGCCCAATTAAAATCCTGGCCGGATGGGTCTACGAGACCCTGTCTACGGGTCATAGACCACTTTATGAGTTGTAGATGACCTTTCGTAATCTAAGGGTCCTGAAATTTGAGTTACTGGAATTTATCATGAAACCCCTACTATAGGTTGTATGACTCATAGAGTGATTTATGAGTCGTATGATGAGTCATAATTTAAACTTCAGAAAGATCCAAATTTCACCAAGTCCTTCAGATTCGACGAGACGTACTTACGGACCATACTCCAACTTACAAGTCATAAACTTACCAGTCATAAACCCCTCAGTAAATATCAACAGTCCAATTTTTTTCCAAGACTATCTCTTGCATCTCTCCCACCCTCGTAAGTGGGGTCTTACATTTTCTCCCCCTTGGGAACACTCATCCTAATGTGCTAAGGCAAGCCTAAAGAATGGATTCATGCACCATATATATAAGAAATGCAACATATGCATGATTTAAAATTTTCATACCATGTTTCAAATAGAACTTATAATGCAATCTCAAATTCACATAAAACATGCATAAATGTCATGTAAATGGCATGCGTGGAGAGGACATTCTAAGATGGGAAAATCTTATCACCTCAAGATTGATCGGAATGGAAAAGATGGGGATATCGCTTCTTCATATCGGTTGGGCTTCCCATGTGGAACTTTCAAATTGCTGGTTCCTCCAAAGGACTTTGACGGACGCCACACCATTTTTGCTCAACCTCTTCACTTGTCTATCAAGTATTTCCACCAGAACTTCCTCATAAGTCTAGTTATCTTCTACAACATCCACAATATCCAAGGGTACTATAGAATTTGTGTCACCTACATACTTTCTCAACATAGACACATAGAAGACCGAATGAGCCATTCTCATCCCCAAGTTTCACGACCCAAGCCTAGGTCCTAGATGTGACCGGCGAATGAGGAGCCCGAAGGTACCCCAAACAAGCCTCATAGCATATCATTAGACATCCTTGGTCGTGGAAGCAATTAAAAGGACTATAAGAGATAAGCATAAACAAAGGGAATTGGGACTAAGGGTAAACTTCCATATCATAAGCATCAAGAACACGAGAATCAAGGATCATAACATAGATAGATAACTTGTCCAACAACACCTCTAATGGACAAACACCTCTACTACATAGATAAGAGTGGGGGCCATGATAAGCTATCGAGCTCACCCTCATTGTCAGCATTTACATGAAAGAAAAGTAGTCTTAGTACATAACATGAGAGAATAAGCAACATCTATGGAATAGAGAACTCACCAACAAGCTTGAGAGGAATAGTACTAGCCATGTGGATGGGGATGCTGAAATAGGTCTCTGGTTCCTACATGGTGACATCATATAGGCATTGGGTATGCGTTAGTATGCTTGAATGTACTAAGTATGTAGGGTGCAACGCAACAAAAAGCTAAGTAAAATAATCAAAATGCATAACCTTAGACTATGAGTAACATATAACAATATGGCATGCATGGAAGAGTCTTGTAGTAAATCATGCTTATAGAGAACATATTATATGTGTAAGAAAGACCACTATCACATTTGTCAATCGTTACACCCTAGCACCCTTGGTGATTGAGGTACCAACCCCTTCAATTGGTTGGTGGATCCTTACACCCTACCACCCTTGGTGACCGAGGTAAAAACCCCTCCAACATGGTTATCAATGTATAAACCCCTCGCCGTGGTTATCAAGGTACAACCCCCTTGACAAGGTTACGCTACACGCAACCCCCGAGTAGGGCATAGTCGCATTCTAACACTATAAAAAGTATACCATATACATATATAAAATAATCATCATATCTTTCATTATATAGTCATTCAACTCGTAAGACACGCATTGGACATTCAATTCATCAAGAAACCATAACCGAACATTTTATCAAACACTTAGAGGGTGTTTAATTCTAGTGAAAACTATGCAATTCAAGACTGAAATCATACTAGACAAATTAGTGTAAAACAATCATTAGATACTTGGTAACACCCTCAAATCACATACATCAAAACCCTACATCGAATCTCACATTAGATCTTAGATTCATAGCTTCAAACATGCTAAGACAGTCACAATTTCTTAAACCCCAACATATTGTGTAGTGAAATTCATTACAAGTAAGACCCATAAGTAAATCATCTTTAAATCATGCAATTTTGAGTAAAAGGAGGCTTGGGCATCATGGGAGAAAGGAACACATAAAAGAAATCCACATACCTTAGCTTTGGAGGTTAACTTGATGAAGATTGGAGATGGAGACTTGAAGCTTGAATGAGAACCTTAAAATTCAGATAAGGTTTGAGACTTGAATTCAGGATTAAAATATTTGGCCAAGTTTTTGAATGAGTATTGCGGAATGTTTTGAATCATATGAGGGTGCAAAATGGCTAAGTATAGGTATTTTCACGTTTGGGAACACTTAGCTCTAGGACTTAAAAGTCTTGGACCAAACTCAAAACTGGACAAAAAATACATAGAGGCGCGCAAACCTCACTGGGATTTGCATTTTGGGAAATCAAAAATGCTAATTCTTTGCTCTTAAATTAGGGTTAGACCTATTTTCCATCAATTTGATCCCTTGATCAAGAATATAAGGTCGGATTTTCAATATCACGCACAGACTTTGAGCTATATGGAAATTATGATTCAGTGCACTTCCAAGGCACATTTCAGGCACTTTTTGGGGTTGTTACAATATCTCCCTCTTGTGAACATTCTTCCGCGAATGTCAAAGAGACGTGTATGATAGATGTAAATATGACAAATTTCAGTCCACATAAGGATGTAACAAAGCACTTAAACATCATTTCAAAAATCTAATCATAAGTGTAAAATCATCATGAACTTGTCAATTTAAACATGAATGTATGTAATCACATAAGGGATGAATCTAAGGCTTAAGATCAAAGAAAGGACTTAGATCAATAACTTAGGCTTGAATGGAGTAGAAAAAGTAAGGATATCGCTTTTGCATGTCCACCTCTGCCTCCCAAGTAGCATTTTCAACTTGTTGATTCCTCTAAAGGACCTTAACTAAAGCCAATTCTTTGTTCCTCAACCTCTTCACTGGTCTATCCAAGATCTGAACCAGAACTTCTTCATAAGTCAAATTATCTTCAATCACACCCAAGATATCAAGAGGCACAATAACATTAGGGTCTCCAACACATTTCGTCAACATGGATATGTGAAAGACCGGATGAACCAATTCCATTTCTCTAGGCAGATCTAATCTGTAGGCCACCTTCTTGATCCTTCTCATCACCTTATAAGGGCGCATATATCTAGGGCTCAACTTTCCCTTCTTACCAAAATGGACCACACCTTTCATGGGTGAGAACTTCAAGTAGATCCAATCACTAACCTTGATCTCAAGATCCTTTCTCGTCACGTCAGGCCATATCGATGCTGGAATGATAGCTATTGTTGTAGGCAAACTCAATTAATATAAGATAATCATCCCAACTACCCTTGAGCTCCAATACATAAGCCTTAAGGATGTCTTTAAGCATTTGGATAGTTCTTTCAGCTTGGCTATCCGTTAGAGGGTGGAAGGTCGTACTAAGCTTAACCTTTGTTCCAAGACCCTTTTGGAAAGACCTCCAAAAATGTGAAGTAAATGGAGCTCCAAAATCTGACATGTTGGATAAAGGAACCCCATGCAATCTCACCAAGTCATGAAGTGTAACCAAGCATAATCTTCAGCCCCATATGTGGTCTTAACCAGTAGAAAGTGAGCCGATTTTGTCATCCTATCAACCACAACCCAAATGGAATAAAAACCCTTCCTAATCTTGGGCAAC